>JAUYWV010126735.1:0-11386 GCA_032274565.1 Nematoplana nigrocapitula
GTGTGCGAATCCATCGTGTCCTGCACACATCGATTAGCTTCAATTTCCTATTCTCATGAGCCTCTTTAACAATTACATTTTCAAGCAAACATTGGTGTTTCGGAGAATTTTTGATGAAATAAGCCATTTCTGTTATACTGTTGTTCAAAGAATGTAATATTAAGTGAAGGGGCGTTAGTGCATCCAAAAAAGGGACGTCACTAGCAGTGAGGCAGGGAGGGGGCATCAGCCCCCTTCGACCCCCCTTGGGTACGCCACTACTACAGTCGTCAATGAGTCTATTTTTAGGCCTACCCCAAAGTTGGCACTGGTTTGCTAGCATAATGTTGTGAAATCCATTTTATTCACCTCAGCTAGCTAGCTTCACGCCAGTTAGCATCGTGCCAAAAGTTAGCACTGTGCTAGCTAGCAATGCTTCGTGAAATCCACTGTATGATCCCAAATAGTCAAAACTGAATACTTTGTTGATGTTCCATGTAGCATCAGAGATTTATTTCCAACATCACCAACTCTCATTGTAGGATTATTGTGCAGGTCGAAATCAAGACTAAAATGCTCTAGTCCAAAAACATAGTAAAATATGCGTATTGTAATAATCGTATTATGACGTATAATTTCTGGTTTACTTCTGTACTTTTATCAATATTACATTGCACATTAGTTTCAGTTACCAAGGAATCGTCAGTATCGTCGATTCCACAAAGATTAGAGCGTGACTCCAATAATCCTTTTCCTCCTATAGCAGGGCCGTAGGAAACCTTTTCCTATTGGTCCGGTACGAAGGGAGTCATGGGGCGCCAGTGATTTTTGGGGCGCACTTATGATTATAGGATCATAATTAAAGTACATAAATAAGGGTAGTACGTAATTTTACACTTGAATTAATAGCATTCCCTCGTCAAAGATTCCCTACTATGTGTTTCATATTTCAAATACAGAACAAACAAGTACGTTACTTGCACTATACTTTGAGATGATAATAACGAGATTATAGCAATACACATTACATATCACCACGTTAGAATAATGTTGATTATGCAGGTAAATACAGATTAGTATAAACAATTCAAAATTTCCCCAAATTCTTGAGCCTGTCTGTGTTCGTTACAACCAACGAAATCGTTTGCTATCTGACTGAGTTTAATATTCGATATTTATTGCTTGATTTTGTATAGAGTCTCTGAGTGCGGCTTACGTTTAATTCGCTTTTGTCAATTAGTAACACGAAATCCATTTTTTGGAATAATTATAGTGCATTTAATGAATATACAGCTTTGATTGTTAGGTAACAATAAAAAACATAGACAAAAGTAATAGTGTAGAATTGTTTATGGCAAACACTCAAGTTCAATTTTGTTTGATAAAATTTTATTTCTGAGAATGAACGCTTGTCTATTAAACAGAATCGGTTCCAGGGGGTGGATCCGATTCCCCGAAATTTTATTAAAAAAATTGACGCCCTTTTAAATTTAAATTACCGACTTATAGGTGGTACACTGGATAAAACTGACATTTTGTTGTCTAGTTGGACAAACTACACTTTGGTTATGTGCGCCCCCAACCCTAACAAAAAGACGTGTAAATATTCACAATATTTGAAATGAAAAATCCCAAAATTAAAGGTAAGGGGGCGCCATTTTTTAGAAACAAAAATGTGGTCCCGCAAGTGCCGGGTCGTTTGGACCTGTTGCTACGGCCCTGTATAGCTACAGTTTCTATTAAACGTTTTTGTATTATCTGACAGTTTCACAGCAGAACGCCGTTCGCTCAATGTTCAATCATAGGAGGTCAGAAAACTATTTTAAATATTCGATAGTATAGCTCACGTAAGACAATAAATATGGAAGATTTTCTTAAATATGATATTACTTGCATCATCCGATATATAACAAGTTACATTTTATCTAGATACTCTTTTTTATCTGCTTGATTAGTTAGGAAGAAATTCTCATTACTTCTTTTCAACATCCCTTCCTCGTAGATAAACCTATTAATATAAACAAAATCTCATTTTCTTCACTTTAATATCGAACAGTTTTTGTGGGTTTGCGCTGCTAGCTCTCTGACATATTACAATTAAGACTAAGCAATATTTTTAATTTTTTAACACATCCGACATGGGAAATAAAGAAATCCAACCTAGATTTATTTGTTTATTTACCATAAACTGGGATTAGAGTCAGGCATCTATCTGAGCAGTGGTCGCCAAGCGATTTTTATACCTGCTGAACCATATACAGAAATGGAAAAAATCCACCGTGAATGGATGCAGGGTTGTCTTGCCAAATATATCGCTGTATTGGTTTTGGACTCTTCTTTGTCATTTCCCGTTTCCGTGCTCACAGAAGATCCATCGTTCCTCCGTTTTCTCCCCAACATCTGCCGGGCTCCTGATTTTGAAACGAACTCTCTCATGTGTAGAATATCTTCAAATAGGTGTATATAATTGTAAATAATAATCTCTATGTTGCGCCATCTGCAGAGCTGGTTTCATGTGTTATGCCCATGCACTTGCTCACTGTGACCCTAAATTTACAAAGCCATCTTTTGCCTGCTTGCATTGAAGTTGTTCTATAGAAAGCAGTGATCTTTTCCGGTTCACTGTTTTATGGTTTTCCTGTTGAGGTCCATGACTGAACAGATAGTTTCCGATGAAATGGCGGCGTTCATTGAAAATTGTTTAATTCACAATAGTGTTACATTGCCAGTCAGTTCATATATACAACCTCTTTCAATATCTATCTATGGGTTTCAATTATTCTACAAATAAGCAGTTTATTGACGACATTGTCCAGTGTTGCTTTTCTGAAAACGGCAAATTTACTACTGTTGACTGTTCGACGACTCGTGACTTAGATCAGCTGTCTGCGATACTGTTTGAAATAAAGAAGGCATTACATGCTTCCTGATCAAACAAAGTCTGTCGGTGGTTGTGCAGGCATGCGATGTTTCGTACCTGGCTAGGACAACTCGAGCAACACGACTACATGAGCATCGGGAGTGTCTTTCATCTGCTTCACGCGCCGCTTCTGACAAGTTTGTAACAGTAGCTGGAATTCCACTCGCCTGGATCCATGCTGTTCGACGTCGTCGCTGATACTGAACACGAAATTTCCCCGTCTTCATTATTTCAGTGGACAGTTTCACTTCCGCCAGTTTGGTTGTTCCTTTGCTGTTCCCTTATAGTCAATACTACACTGGTGTTTTAGTGGAATTATTTTTAAGTCTGCGTTGATAGGACGAAGTATTGTCTACCGGGATGGGAAAAAGTGTATGTGACTCTTAAGTATGGATGTTGGATAAAGCGATCGATAACGGTTTGTACGGACTGTATGCCGCGATACAATATAGAATGTATTTATTTATTCTTCACAATCTATAAATAGTAATAAGTATATTCCCCTATATTTGGGTTCCTTTTGGGAAAATATTTTTCTACATGTTGTCCTCCCTTGTCGTCTACGGACTGTCATATACCATTAGTTTCACTGGTTGCGCTCTCTATCTGTCTCTTTCTGTGAGTTCTTAGTTTTTGGTCCAACTGAGAATTCAAATTCCCCGCACGCAATATATGGTTCTCATCAACATGTTCCCAATGTTTTTATCTAGCAAGGCTATATAGTTCTACAATACGCAGATGCGACAAGACTTCGTGAAATGTTTCATTTGAGACAGTCACTTTGGCTGTTTGAATCAGCGAAACTTCATTCTCTGAGTATATGTACCTTCCAAGCTTTACAAAGTCACCGCTCATTGCATGGTCAATTTCAATTTCTCTGCATGGAACCTGTTACATCACCGCAGAAGAGTCATTTCGGACTTTGGGTTGCTAATTATTGCGTTCTGCTTTTCTCACTCACCGAGCAGCAGTTGGAATGCTCGAATGCGAAATATTGTTTAGTTTTTCACGAAAGCTAAACGTCAGTATAAAGGATCTTTTTCGTCAGGGTGCGTATACACATCAGTGAAAAATCAGGGAATGTTACAGTGTGCTAAAAGTATGTTTTGTGTGTAAATTTGTGAAGATCTGCCAATAAGATGTGTGTGGAGGCAGAGAAGGCATGAAATTTCAGGGAGCTTTGCGTATAAAATAAAATGCGTTAAGAGAAAAGGCTAGTCGTGCGAAGCAGAAATATCTGGAGCAATTAGGTGATGCCATAGCAAGCAAAGAACCCCTTTTTCGGGGACTAATTTTGTGAAATTTCGAACAACTTTGGCATTTTATATTGTTATCTCATTATCTGTTTTTACCGTGTTTGTCTACAATGTGTAGAACTTCAAACCATATAATTCTCGTCATCAGTGATGTACGCAATATATGTACATATTGGCGGCTGTAATTTGATACTTTGAAAATTATTTTTGTAATTAATGATTGATATTGTTTTAATAATTAATGTAAGAAAGATGTATGCGTATACGTAAACGAATGTGTTGGGTATTATTAGTCACTCCTAGATGTTAAATATACAATAAAGGGCGGCATTGCGTCAGAAATTATTTTTGGACAACAATAAGATGACTTCACTATCTAATCGCTGTGAACAATAAAAAATGAACATTATCCACATGCTCATATTACTTGTTATAAATTTAATAAATTTAATTTGGTAAGAAATATAATTCAGAAGAAAATCAGCAAAAAATATGCTGAGAAATGCGTGCGAACCCTGATACTATAATTTACGATTAAAATTCATTTCTACTTTGCTATAACCTAATCAAATTGAAAATGCATGAATTTTTATGATTTAATTATATTATTTGACCATTATATATATTATATATACTGTACTACATTCCCAAAACGCAATTCCTATATCCATAACTGACAGTGATAAAATGACGCTCCTTGTTAAATAGAGGAAACTTTCAAATTGAAACTGACCAATTATAGGTAGCAACTCAGCTCGGTTGACCTTTTTTGTGTCTAGACTGTAAGCAAATTTAATAGAGTTACGGCTTTATTTAGGAATTGCCTTTTTGGGAATGTAGTACTACATGTTGTATATTACGACGTAAAAAGAGGAGAACCAAGCTAGTGCAAAATGAAAAGATATCACCTTTGCGAACGGTTTCGATTATCCAATATATTAATCATTTTGTGGCATTTAAAATGAGTGACAAAATAAGAAGAACAAATGACTAATTAAAATAATAACAAATTCCTTTAAAACACGAGGAGAGTACATTGCTTCATTATTACAAAGAGATGAGGAATAACTTTTGATAAACTGGGCCTCTTTATAACGGAGAGCTAAAGGTTGTCACGAATGGCACCAATCACTGAAACCTGGTTCTCAGTCCCACCAAAGTCGCAAATGAATGAACAACACCGGTGCTTTTTTATTTTGATTATTCAAAATTCAAACAAAAACGGATTTCATTTTATTCAATTTTGTAGACTGCAAAGTAAATATTGCAAAATCGAATATAATCTTAGTTTTCACTTTTCATACACTATTTATGCTACACCAAGAGCCATAAATATTAGCAGAGGCGTACGCCAACGCAAGATCTTTTACAAAACGCTGCGGCGCCATGCCTCAATTGCACATGTGACCGTTACGTCCCCCCCTCTGTAGACGCTCGATCGCCTTCAATCTGATAGCCTTCAGCACAACTCTCAACCAATGGCAGAGCGGCGAGCTGGTCGAACCTGATGAGGACACGTGTCATTCGGCGATTGGCTGGATCGACAGCCTGAAAGCGCACGGGAACACCTGCACCCTGCAGGCCCTGGAGGCCGGTCTGTCCTTGGACGGTATCAGCGGAGTCTACCTCCTCACGGACGGCAAACCGGACACGAGCACGAATGTGGTGCTGTCCGCTGTGCGCCAGATCTACGCCGAGACCCCCATCCCCGTCCACACAATCTCATTCAGCTGCGAAGAGGAGTGAGTTGGAGTAGGGTTGATCTTGGAGGACTTTCCCTGCAAGCAGAGGAGGCAAGGAGAGAAAGCGGCCTTTTCTTGGCGGGCTTGTCCTGCTTGGCTGCTTGCCCTAAGACATCCTACAGTTTTTCTCTTCTCTTTCTCTTCCATCTCCTCTGTCTTCTCTTTTATTTTTTATCGTTCCCCTCATTTTTCTTCTCTTATTCTTTACTGTCCTGTGTCTCCTCTCAAATTCCTCTATTTTCTCTGTTTTTTCTATCGCTTCCCTGATCTTTCTCTTTCCATTTCAATCTCCTCCTCTCTCTACCATCTCTCTCGCCCCTTTGTTTCTTTCCCCCTCCTTTTCTCTCTTTTCTTTGTTCCTTTCTTTCTCTCACTCATTTACTTTCTTTCTCTTCTTCCTCTCTCTTTTATTCTCTCTCTTCTCTCTCAGTTTCTTTCTTTTACATCTATTCTCTCTTTTATCTTTTCTAGCTCTTTCCTCGCCTTTTCTCTTTATTTATTTTTTCTCTCCTCACTCTGTCTCTTTCCTCTTCTCTTTATTTTCTGTCTCTTCTCATTTTCCTTTTATTCCTTTCTCAGCTCTCTTTTCTGTCCATGTCTCTCTATCCATTTTTTCTTTCTTTTATCTCTCTTTAATTTATATTTCATTTTTCTCGTTTTCCTCTTTCTCTTTGTATTTACTCTCCTATCATTTTGCTTTATTTTTTCCTATTTCCTCTCTTTGAACTCTTTTTATCTTTCCTCTCTATTTTTCTTTCTCTTTCTTTTCTCTGTCTTTTCTCTTACTCTATTTTTCTCTCCCTTTGGTCTATGAGGTTTGGGCGCTGACGCGTCCCTTCGACCGGGAATTATGATGACAGCAAAAAGACCACCGAAATAGTTGTATGGATGAAGAGAGGAAATTTGAGTTCAGAGAAGTAGATGTGATAGTCGAAGAGAAAAGTTTATGGTGAAAACTAATAAGGATCGAGAGAGCAACAAATGCCCAAACGACAGGGAAGTTTAACAAACGAGTAAAAGCTTGAACACACAGGGTAGAGTGAAACAGGATTGACAAACTGTGGACAAAGGCGGTGGCTTGGGAAAGAAACTCAGCAGTGAAACTTGGGTCTGAAAAAGCCGTAATGTATGTTAAACGTTTTCTACCTTATTGAATTGTCCAGGCAACCAGCGCTTTGTCTACACTCAATATTATTTGATGATCAAGAAGAATCACGATAGAAATACGATTAAGAAAAAAAATCTTTCGAAATGAAATTTAGCTGGAAATAGGAAAGGACAAAGGAGCACATCATGGAAAATATTTAGAAATATTGTAAAAACGAGAAGTTTCGAGCTTTGTGGTCATCACATCCAAAGAGGAATTACTAGTAAATGGTCATTGAAGGAATGCTTGAGAACAAAAAGGTGAGGGGAAGAGCGAGAAGATCCCGAATGGATGTCTTGATAGATTGGAGTGAAGAAGACATATAAGTGCATTAGTGAAATAAATGTGAAGACAGGGACGATTGGAAGAGGAAGACATTCCTGCGTGTGCACCCACGGTCTCTCCGGCTGATTTTACCACCATCAACATTTTGCTCTGCTAATCTTCATAATTTTTGCCATAAATCGACCCGTAACTGAAAATGTGGATTTGCAGTGCCTTTTATGAAACCTATCTGCTTTTTTGTGTTCTCAGGGCCGCCAACACCTTTCTCCGTCAGTTGTCCATCGAGACCCTCGGTCAATATCACAAAGTCTGTCACGACTTCGACGCTCGACTCTTTGCCTTCCGCGTCCTCGAAGGAGGTGAACCCGGGCAGGAGACACTCGCTGGCGTCGGTGGAGGAGTGACCGCCCTAGCCGTCAGCCCGGATAATCCCCCGCTGCCTCACTTTGCCGGGGACGACCTGTCTAGGCTTGCCAAAGAAATCAATACGGCTCGGCGTTGTCTGGGCCAGATTCGCTACTTTCGTGACCTCTACTTCCAGCAGATTGGACATCTGGCCACCGGGGCGATAGGTGACTCCCACGCACGAGCCCACGCGGCCACTACCTAACCGACACGTCATTCGGCAGAGACAGAGAGAGAGCTTGACTCTGATTGGTTCTTTCATCATTGATCGCGCTGCAGTATCCTCGTAGATTAAACGTTCGTAAACGGAATAGTCAATATCAATTTCGGAGAATGTATACAAGAAGCGAGACAAAGTTTTGTATCAATATCATCTAGTGCTTTGTCTTCTTGGCAGTTCCACATTTCATGGCATCCACAATCTCCACAGTCTTCTGTCTGACGTCTTTTTTCTTTATTCACAGACAGGAGCCCTTCGATTTCTCTGACCTTACTTTAAACACATTCGATTGCATTGGTAAGATATTGTTTCTCTGATTATGTCTTCTTTTGTCGAATCACCGTGTCCTTCGTTTTTTTCTTCTTTCTCGTCACCTTGTCTCTCCAACTAATCTTCAATATTCTGCTCCATATCCACATTGCAGATGCTTCAATCTTTTCCATATCTCTTCTCTTTCGTGTCTTTTGCTCCATAGCAAGTTCTTTACGGTCGTCTTCTTTGTGTCCATGCTGACACTCTTCTTTGCCATTGTTATTCGTGACTCGATCTCAGTTGTGCACCTTCCATCTGAAGTTATATTGTCCCTTCACCTAATAGAATATTTATGGGCTTATCTCCTTTTGCTTGATATTCTGATTGCCTCTGTCTTCCTGGTATTGACCTTAATGTTTAATGCAGCTGCATTTGTATACAGACTGTCCAACAACCGATAATGTCTTATATAGCACGAATAAAATGTATGATTCAAAGGATAAACAGTTTATAAATATGGTTATATTTTGCAAATTTAAGACGTCTGGTATGAATTATCTAAATTGTTTCATCTTTTTGTATAAAAAGTGAGGTGTGATTATATGCAGTATATGAGCAAAATATGATTTTCAAATATGAATTAAAATTAATTTTGAATACGCTTAATATTTTTAGCTATTCATATTATTGATTATTCCACTTTCAAACTTGTAATGGTTCTGTTTAAAAGAACGGCATTGGCTAGTACTGCTATCCAATCGGCATGTCGCATGCGAAATCCAGGTGTCTGATTGTTTCTTTTATCTCCGTCTTCTATATAGACACACTGCTTTATATCGTGATGTCTTCTGTTTATCACATACTATTTTTTCCATTAGATTTTCTCTGTATGCGCAAAGCATACATTTATTTGTACTCAGTTGTAAATTCTATAATTTTCGTTAGAACTACTTTAGTAGAATTAGGTGATGGTAAGGTATTTACATGTATGGGTGTATGTTCCGCGATTGCTAGAATGTGCACCTACCGCCTACAGTATATGTGCTTATCTCTCTCTATTCCTTGTATTCTCGCAGTCCCCCTCTAAACAGCGACTCGTAGATGCATTTGTAACAGGTATGACAAGAACGATGTTAAGATATAGCATTACTTAGGGTAAGGAAATACACAAATAGCTGCGAAAAACTTTTTTTGTGGTTTCAGAAACAGATTTTGTTACATCTTCCAGAAAATAACTTTACTAGTAAAAGAAAATCTACTCTGACAAAGTTTGTGATTTTTGTAACACATTATCTCCGGAAAGCAATCAATAACAACAGGAAATTTTATCGAACTTGCTTTCACAACGACTAAGATGCGCTCATCAGCAGTAGAAGGTCAACTTCCCCACACTATCCGCCCAAGTTCAGCCCACACGTTTTAACAGGATATGATGGTTTTGACCGCTCTGGAATCATGGGGTCTGGGCGTCTGGCGTTTTCATCCTGGAGCACCGCAGTGTGCCCAATCTGGTGGAGAACCGGGATGACCAGAGGCTACAGGATATCTTGCAGATGCCGTTTACCATTCAGCATTGCATCCACGTGGTACAGAGTTCTTGTAATGCCTATGCTAATCCCTCCTCACACCATGATGGTGCCTCCTCCAGAAGAAGTGTTATCCTCCACAGCATTCGCTACCGACAGACTGTGTGATTTTCAGTTTTAAGAGTTAAACTATTCTACTGATGAGCCTATCTCAATCAATATATTTGAAAGCGAGGTCGCTAAACTTTCTTGTAGTTATTGATTGTTTTTAAAGGATCGATAGTGTGTGGAAAAATCAAGATTTTTGACTGAGCTATTTTCACTGTTTTACAAGTAGGTTTCAACTTTTTGTGAATTAGTCTATATTTGATTAACAATTTTAAACATTCAATTAACTTTACAAACCGGAAACGGTATAATAGGATCTTTAAGAGAAAAATATTATATATAATATTTACAATTCAGAAACAAAGGGTGCTGGAAAAATCAAACATTTATGAAATACTCAGCTAATATATGGGAATCCAGACGATGAAAAAAGTAACAATAAAAAATATTAGGATTAGAATTCTTTAAACAAAATATTAGTGTTTTTATTATGAAACAAAATATTGCATTTTTGATGAGTAATTAATTATTTTTTTGCTGAGAATATAACATGAATGATTTCATTGTACCAGATCGGTCGACAGGAACTCTCAATAATTTCAAGTCGTTCTCGATATAGTGAGACTCAGATTTTCAGAATAGGTCATCCGATTAATCTTTCATTGGGCAATTGTTATTTTACCTAACTGAACATGTCATTTTCACATCTTCTAATCAATAACATGCTCAACACGGATTGGACGAATTGACAGGATTTTCCAAGGGAGGCTCGTTTTTTTCTCTAAAGGGTTCTTATAAAGTTCAATTTTTTTACTTCCTATAAGTTTAAAGCCAACCGCACGATACGAACACTTCTAAGGCAGTGCTGGCACAATAGCTGTGTTATACGTATACCACTTAAGTGTTATTTTACAAATTTCCTCCGTTATGCGTTTTTATTTTCAATTCCTCCCCTTTTCTGCGTTATTTTCGCATGTGGTCCAATGCTTGTGCGATCTTTATCTGTCAGAAGGCAGCAGAAGCAAACTGATCACGCACCAATAGGGACGATCAGGCTATGAAGCCGAACTACAGTGGGCTTGTTACAGCACAGTTACCTCAAACACTGCCACTCTAATAAAATCAATGTTTCTGATTCCGAAATAGCAAAGCACATTTCATGTGGCGTTAGAAAGAGAGTATACATTTTGCTCTAACGAAACTGGTAATTCATCTTGTTTACAGGTGCATATAAAGATGTAGACAGAAATAAGTGGGACAAAGTTGTTTCACACGGTATAGGCAACGCAAACCGAATTGCATTCAAAACAGAGATTCCAGAACTACAGTAGACCCAACAGAAGTCGCTTTTGCATAGGGCTCCCTCCAAAACGAAAAAGAAATATGCGATTTAATATTTTTGAATGATTTAGTCCCTTCCCTAATAACCAGAAATGTCCTCGGAATGTCCTCCGGATGCTACAAATTTCGGTCCTATAAATGTCCTCCCAATGTATTGGAACGTCCCCGGAATGAAACTTTTGACCGTCCTATAAGAGTCCCCGGA
>JAUYWV010126746.1:0-11386 GCA_032274565.1 Nematoplana nigrocapitula
AGAAGGCGCTTGAGCTTTTCTTCAGACTGGGCTATCAGCACCGGTAACATCTGCGTACCGTAAGTTGTTGAAATTGTGTACTCCAATGATAAAACCCTCCACAAGCCCTTCACAAAAAAGACTGATAATTATTATCTAACTGTATCAAGGCTATCTCAAAAGCGTCGCAGTATATTCATCTAAAACAGTGTTTTCCAATGTTCTCTTGTATCGTCCTGTCTGTCAAGTTAGCTCTGTTTTAGAATTTGCAATTTGTTAAACTAATAAGTGATATATGGGTTGTGAGCACAGCGATGCCGATCAATGAATTTGAGCTTCACGTAGCATGTTCATTTAACTGCTTCTTCTGCGCTCCTAAATTCTGCTTCAGGTTTTTTTTCCTGCTTATTGATCGTGGCTCAGTGCAGTTATTATTCCTTTTTCATCATTTTTTCGACGCTGAGTTAACAAAAAATATCTTTTACAACTATTTGTTTGGGTTCACAAAATACTGCAGTATTAAAAACACTATTTCAGAGGTCAGCGCGGTTTACAGTATACAAGTACAATTAACCGGTTAGCTAGAGCAAATGCCAGCAAGGCAGCAGTATCGCGGGTCAACCAGCCACCAGTATAATATGGAAATCAATAGACCAACAAACAATCCTCTTGGCTGGCAAATAAGTCCAGCAGGTCGTTCTTTGCTCACTATACAGTATACTGTAGCTCACTCTGCGAATGTTGGTTGCATTGTTATAGAGGAGCTGCTCATCAAGAACTCAATTGAAGAGTATTTTACTATATTGTTGAATGTGTGAAGTAGGCAGGTGTGCACACATGGCAGGCCACCCACTCTTTTGGAATCCAGCTAAGCTTTTCACGTTGATTACTGCTGTTCAATGGCTACTGTGCCTATATTTTATAAGCACTCTTTATAAATTATGTAGTAGTGCCACCAACTGCAAAGCGTAGTGTGGAGCTGAAAAGTGACAAAAGAAAAGAAAATCACTCAGTGTTTTATTATTATTATTATTCAAAGGCGCTTGTTCAAAATAACTCTCCAATCTAGGTCTATTAGCAATTCAATGTCTTCAGAATTCCTTACCAATATACGATAAATATACATTATATCGATTGTTTCTCTATGATACTGACACCGTCTGTTGTGCATGGCGTCAATTCTTTACGTTTTTATAGAAAAAAGTCCATCACCTTGCCAAGACGCAGGCCTTCAAGGTCTGACAAATTTTGCACCTACAGTAATCGGTCTAGCTACTGTATCTTCATGCCGTTTAAACCTTATATGTACCTATGTATACAGTGAAGTCTCGTTACTTCGGACTCCGTTAATTCGAATCCCTCGCAATCTGGAAAATTTTCTATTTGAACCGCAATGTACATTTTTTTGTTAATCCGGAAATTCGCGTTCCGGATCTGGTAATTAAAATCGGGAGCAAGCGGTCCAATTTGCTAAAAAATCTGATTCATTAATCCGGATGGGGAACCAGGCACGATTACGGCGTTTGTTTAACTACAGTTTTAGAACTTGCGGCCAGGAGGCCACCAATGCGGCGAACGATGATGGGTCACGGAAGGACGTCACCACTACCGTTCAAGGAAGCATGTTGAACAGCTGTTCGCCAAATTTGAGCAATTCACTTTTTTTATTGAGGGGGCCCTGCCCCCCTCGGGTCTCCTTTCTGAAAGGGAGACAAATAAAGACGAACTACGTACTGGATTTACGGATATATAAAAATGGATTATATTTTGTGGTGTTTTAGAAAGCTGGACTTTCTCCATTTGTTAATAGACTGGATGGAAGTTACAATTGCTCTGGGATATCTTGTATATACAAATGAAAATGCTGGTTTGACCGCCAGTAGTATATGAGTGCACAGCTAAATGATATTCAATTGCCGGAGAAATAGTGATTCATTACTCTGGAAAATTCGTTATTCCTAATTTTTTTCTGGAGACCAAAGTGTCCGGATTAACAAGTTTTCGCTGGAGTTTTCTAAAAAAATGTTAAAATTAATTTTTAGTAATTGTGATTCGTTGTTGCCCTTATAATTTAATATAACAGGACCAATCTCTACGGCGGTCAAAATCGTATACGTGACCTCTTTGATTTTTTCACCACACGCGTCGACTCGCACAAAATTTATAAAAAAATAATTTGATTTTCCCTCTCGTGAATTCGCGTCTGCTATGCTGGCAAAATTAAAAACAGCCGAATAGGCGCCTTGGGGATTAGAAATCATTTGACTGTTAATAACGTCTGAAACTAATGTATATGTTAAAGATTTAAAAACCTATAATCCCTGCACATTCTCTTCCTCCTTAATTAATTGCGATGCATAATCAACGGATTAAAAGATATATTTCCGGATTTTGAACGAACAATCAAAACTGCAGTCAAACTGTTATATTAATAAGAAAACATGAAAAGCGCCATTTATCTTGCAGTCAACTTTTGTTTAATATCTTGCTCTTTTAATTTTCTACCCAACAGTTATATTTTTTTATTTGCGTCAGTTTGACGGACTGTGAATTGTGCCCTTCTATGGCGAAATGTTTTGATCTATAGACAAAAAGTGTATAATAAACCTTAAACCATCACCTATAGGGTTTCACGCATTCAGTTTTTTGTCAATCTGTAATGATCTCATTAATAATAATAATATATACTAATCACTGTGTAGCAAAAGAAATATTTGTTTCAGGGAAATAGCTTGTTTATTCTAATTCTTATTCTTCAACACACAGGAAAGAGTTGTCACCTATTAAAAAAACTTCGGGTTTGGTGTCAGTACATCGATATTCTTATATTAACTGATATTAGCCGTTCAATTGGCATTCTTTGCAACATTTCAAGCTGAGGCTCCCTACAGTAAACATTTTATCCCCATGTGAACAGATCCTCGGGAGCCTTTCTAACAATAAAACTTCTTAAAACTTTGTCAACATGTCACTAACTTGATTTTCCTGTTCTGCATGTCTACTAATAAAAAATTATTATACGGATGTCTGTGAAATTCAAATTTAAATTTAAACACAAACTCGTGTTTGGCGAATGCCTTAGAATGTCGCCGCAAAGCGATCTTTACTCAGAGAATAATACTGAGCCACAGAAGAGCCAATATCAATGATGCATACATAAATTTAGAGAAGACTTATTTATGCTTATTTTGCGATGTGGAAAGTCGTCTGACTTCACCCAAATTCCATTGTCTACCATAATAAACATTTTTAATTCAACGTTTTCTATATAAGCCCCCTCTTCAAAAACGAAAGATAGCAATCTTCTGTCTATCATGCTTTGAAACCAACTGACCTTAATCCTTCATATACTGTACAGTATGTATCACAGATCGACCATTCGCCTTACCTGCCGCGATACCTTTATTAATATCTGCTACCTCAGCCACATGCCTCACAGTCGCATTTCTTTCAAAATTATTTTACTTTTCTGTTTAGTCGTATCACGCATGCCTAATTCAATTCATTTGACAATTAATCGCGTGCGAAAGTTCACAGGGTATGGCGCCTCACAATTTCCCTTATATGCATCCCCCATTTTACTTCTGCTCTTCAAATAGACAAATTGCATTAGCATCCAGCAAAAGGTATTTAGTCATCCATTTTCTCCTATACCACATTGTCGCTTTCTGACCCACCTAAGATCAAAAACCGAAAGATGACGTATGTCTATCTAATTTTCTATAGCCATGATCAAAGAAGACAGTGTACTTTGTTTCTCTGAGCTGTTATATACTATAACGTAAGATTTCCTTTCTTATTTTTTGTAAAGGAAGGTTACGCTTGAAAACTTCATCGCTTTTGGCTTTAAATCTACCAATTTCATATCAGTGAATAAAATATGGGTTTCCACAAAACTCAAGGTCCGACTCCTTCGTGCAGCGGTGTTCGCCATAGCATCTTATGGGTGCGAATCATGGGCATTGACGAAGGCTGACGAAAAGAAAGTAGATGCTTTTGAGAAGTGGTCATATAGAAGAGTCCTACAATTATCTTGGACAGAAAGAAGAACAAATAGGTGCGTACTCAACAAGATCGGGAGCGATCTGGATTTACGGAAATAAATGGCAACAAGATGCGCTATTTTGGCCACATGATCTGCCGGAGAGGATTTGAGTAAGAAAATGTTCAAGGATCAATGGAAGGCAAGAGATGAAGGGGAAGACCAGCAACAGCATGGATAGACGGCGTTCTACAATTCACCGGTGGAAAATTAGCAGCAGAATCGAGGCTGGCCGAAAAACGAAAACGATGGCGTGAAATCGGGATGACCACCGCAGCGCGATTTGTGCCACCGGACTATTGATGATAATGATGATAACTTTAATCTTTTAATGTCGTCATAATTCATAATAAGATAAACAACGCTGATTTAAGATATATTTAAGTATTACAGACTATGGTAATAGTATATGTGACCTACAGTCGGTTAATGCTTCAGACCAAAAGTTAGGATATGTAAGATGTCGGTACGGAAGCTTAATGAGCACCATGATCCAAAAGTTCGTGTTGCAAGACAGACAAGTTCAACATGACAGTATTGGTAAAATATCTATAAATGGCAAAACGACTATAACAATAATGTAATACTTTTTACTACTGCAGTTAATTTATTAAAATATTGATTGCTATCTTTCTTGGTAGTTTCACAAACAAGTCTCTGGTTTATAAAGTAAAATGTATATTTGATTGTATTTTGTCACTAATTATATCCATATATCCATTGAGCTTATAGTAAAATGTTTCTTGTTTTCCTACTTTCTCTAGTGGGTAGTCGTGACTTTCATAGGATTCTATTAATCACGCATGTCACGCAGGACGGGTTACTTTGTCTGGTCGCCTATCTTCTTTATTCACGCTTTCATATATTACAGCTATTTGGCATTTGGCATTTTTGCCGATGTCTGTCACGCCGGCTATTTGCAATCCTAATCGACAATGGAATTTGACCGGGCAATTTCTTTTCTTAAATTCTAATGCCGTCTTTGACAGTGTAGCGTGACGCTTTCACCTCAATGAGAATCACCATTACCTGGGCTCTAGCTTTATGAATATATCGATTATCTAGTACGATTCATTGTCAAAGAGAGTGATAATAGGAAGCAAATATTGTTTTCTAGAGTTTGTTTTTCATTGACACATAAATTCTTAATCATGAGTGAATTGTAAGATATGTCGTGATCGTAAATTAGTCATTGAAACGCCGCAACTCCCAAGTTCTGATGTATTCTGATACTGACAGGCATAAAATGAAAAGAAGATAAACATATGCGTTTGGAAAGCAATCAATTGTATTATTATTAACAACGTTATTAAAATTGTGTGAACTATAAA
Source organism: Nematoplana nigrocapitula (assembly GCA_032274565.1). NCBI lineage: Eukaryota > Metazoa > Platyhelminthes > Proseriata > Nematoplanidae > Nematoplana > Nematoplana nigrocapitula. The sequence continues at coordinate 5,353 of JAUYWV010126746.1, forward strand.
TAATTCCTTTCCTAAACGATACCATACAACCGAATAATCTCTAGACTATGGCCTAATTCATCCGCTACAGGGAGCACATATTTCTTTAACAAAACGAATTACAGCATATGGCTGTTAATGAGGTTAATAAGGTTAATGTTCTAAAAACTTCAGCTAATTATACTTGTTCATTCATATAAAATCCCAAATATGCATGAACATTAAATTCTGATGTATTTTACAAAGTATTGTTTGTGGTACCTTCGGGTTACACCCCCCTCACAGTGAAATGTTTGAAAATTGCATGTAAAACGGTTTTAGGACATTAACAACTCAAATAATGTTTGTACTATATACATGTGTGCATAAATATTAAAGATTCCTGAAAATGTTGATGTAATATCGAATTTCGGACAACTGCATCAATTTATTAAAAACGGCACAGAGCATAACGTTTGGACAAATTATAGAATTCACTGGACGAAATTTAAAGATCATTACATCGTACCCACAACATCATGTCCTATTTTTTCTAAAATTCTATTAATAGTAGAAATACAAAGCAAATTTTGACGATTATCTATCAGAAAATGAATTTTTAATCTCAATAATATTTTATGTAATGCTCAGTATATAGTTACACAATTTTTATTAGATGAACATTCCAATACGCAAAATATATGTTAATAAAAATATCATTCACTCAATGCTTGAACTATGAGAAGTCAATTGTTTTATAAAACTTCAAAACTGAAAACATTTTATCAAATTACAGAATTTTGCGTAACTAGGAAAACTCTGTTTTGGTTACGCTAACTACAAACAATTATTTGGCTAATATATATAAAGAGAATAGTCTATTCCACCAGATATGTTGATTGGTAAATACGGTAAAATTCTGCTTTCACTGGCGTCAGAATAAGTCAATCAATAGATATGGATTATATTTTTATATCTTTTCCAATGACCAACACACTGACGTTGAAACATTTTTAATTTCTCGAAGCCTCGAAGTAGCAAAGAATTTGTTTATTACAAACATTACTGCTACACGTTCTTCAAATATATGAGCTACGCACGTCGCACATAACAATGTTATTCAAATAACACAAAGTTGATTTATGGAAAGAAAAACTTTCAGATAAGCGACTATTCTCTATTTTCTACCAAGAGACGCTTTGTATGTTCTTTTACAAAGCGTTGCTTACTATATACATATATGATTTGAATATTTGGTACACTAAATCTTTCTTTGCGACTCTATCATCTTAGGATTCCAAAATGTCAACAAAGCAGCACTCAATTCTCAATCAGAAAAATATTCTACTGTAGACGATTTTATGAAGACTTTTAGCAATGAAATTAGTTAAAATTCAATTACAATTGCAATTTTTTAATATTTTGTGTCATAAGCGTGGCATTTCCAAGAGTTAGCGTTAAGGTAGTGTCTGTTTCCGTTAATAGTACTCTACTTTTTATATGTTTTAATTGTTTCACAAACTATATCTGACAATTTAACATATTAAACAATAATATAGTGGATAGCTAGACAAATTATCTAACTTGGATTTTTACAATTTTTATTGGATGATTTTGTTTCATTCCAACTGGCTAGAGAATTCGACACAAATTAAACAGCGTTTTAATTTGCTTGTTTGTTTTAAAATATAGCACCTCAAATTCTGCATATTAACGGATATAAAAGTTACGTTTTGCATAAAAGTTTTCTGCTTGGAAAACATGGACAAGTAATATGTGGACTGGGTTTCAGGATACCAAATATTGAGTACGAAAACTGGTTGGATCCTTTAGAATGAAGCCGTAAATATATAGATAAAATCCGATACGGCCGAAGTTCCTCAAATATGAAGTATGTTCTATTCGATTATGTTTAATCATTTTTGGTGTTGTTGTTATAATGTTTTTACTAAAACAGACTCTCAGTTTTAAATTTTGGCCATGTCCGTCTCCTTCCAATTAATATATAATGAAAATCGATATAAATGATAGCACTATGTTGATTTCCAAAACTTTTTTCTGTATTATAATTTTAACGATAAATGAACTCTTCAATCAAAACCGAAAACATTCCGTCCGAGCAAAAACAGCACGGAACAAAATAAACTACAAGGCTTACGTGTTGATCCGAGTGCAACAAAGGTTGCAGGTAAGATGCTGTCTTTCTTCGACCCTTCCTTCGGCAGCAAAACCCAAAAGGCATAGCGTCAGAGGTGTCTGTATGACGAGCGGGAAGGGAATCTCTTCAAACAGTTATACAATTGTGGTGAAACAACAGCAGCAGACTCTCAGGGCAGAGAAGAAGGACATTCAGCGCGTTGGCGATTGGGAGACGGAAGATAGAACGACGATTCTCTTCAATTGAAGACTTGTCTGACGTAGTTGTACTGTACAGTAGTGTTAGGTGTTCGGAGAATCGGCGAGAAAGTAGCATACGAGGCAACAGGAGGGAGGCATCTGAGGTAGTTACATGGTCAGTTTGGTCGATGAACCCCATAGAATTAGGTGAATCGCATCCCTTCGACGCCCCATGTTGATCAACTGACGATGATATTGCACAATTAATTTGGAATTTTCAATATATGTATTTGTTCTAAACAGACAGTATATACAAACTCCAGACAAAAACCGTGGTGATGATAGGCGAATTCACTTGAACGAGAAACACAGATCCTGATTCCTCTGTGCACGATGACAATGTTTTTTACATAAGATCACAGAAACGCGATTGAAGGACGGTGGTGTGCGTTGCCAGCTGATATGGAATTCTTTGAGGAGACTTTGGTTGGATTACTGAAGTGGTATTCGATTTCCCCGGAATAACAGTACATATTAATTGTCCAAGAATCTTTCGACAAAGTCTTGTCTTGATCTATTGGAAGGTGCTAGAGCACAGAGGCAGAGAGAGGAGGAAGGGGAATCGGGCTTTGCAAATAATCTATTGTGCGATTTGCACAGAACAAACCCTCTCTGTCAATCGGCTAGTTATTATTATTAAATAGCCAGATTACTCTTTTGCTGTTAGCAACCTGCTTACTCTTACGTCAATAGTAATTGATCATCCACGCGGTTCTCCTCGCACGTCAGATGGAGAAGAATAGTTAGCTAATCTTTCATTCTTCTAGCTTTACGTCGACGACCGCTTCTAGTGTTCAACTGTCTGAGAAGCTTGCTCCCTCTCTCACTCTCGCGCTCTGCTTCTCTGTGCGCACGCTCTCTCTCTCTCTCTTTCTTTCTCGCTCCGTCTCCGTTCTTTCCACCCTGCCTTCTAGCTGCTAGCTATTGCACTCCCCTCCGGCTCCCTCACAGACACTTCAACTGTAACTCTCTGCTCTATCTCTTTCTTGCGCACGCTCTCTCTCTCTCTCTCTCTCCCTCTCTCTCTCGTTCTCGCTCTTCTAAAAAGACAATGCATAAACGTCGCTCAACACGCCCCACACACTCTTGCAGATCCCTTCCACCAATAGTTGCTGGAATTCACCTCCCAGTGGATAAACAAGGCAACAACACCATTGCCCCTCTCTTTCTCTCTGACTGTCTGTCTGCCTCTTTGACTCTGTGCCTTACCCCTCCCTCCCTCTCTCTCTCTCTCGCTGCTGCATCCCAATTAGTAGCAAGTAGTAGTATGGTTGGGAGTTAAGCGGTGAAATTCTTAGCCGTGGGAAAAGTGGAGTATGTCGGTAGTCTGGACAGTCTCGGTTTTCAGGGGAAGTTATCGATTAACCAACCTTGTTTCTTTCCCAAGGAGGTTCCACCCATCCCATAGAAGCCCGAATGCACGCGTGCCCGCACACCCCTTCACACACACACACGCGCGTGTGCGCACTCATGACTGGTAATCAAAGAAATGCGTCCCGAATGAAGCAAGCCAACTCCAGCGTGCAGGGGAAGATGGAGGAAAGGCGCTGCGGCCTTCTTTCTTCCACTAAGGGCATTCATGTGTGTCTTCCTCCGTCTACCTACCCCAACGCATCTCCTTCTTCCTCTCCTTCTCTTTCTTCTTCTCTGCGCTCCCCCCCCCTCTTCGACCTCATCTAGGAGACGTCTGCCTTGGATAGCAGGCTGAGGATAAGAAAAAACAGTATACAATGCAGAGAGAGAGAGGATGTGTGACGATTGAAGCAAATTAAACTGAGAAGAGGCGGGAGAGAAGGTATACATTGCAGTGTTTGTTATATTTCCTTGTCTTGTTGGTCAATTATAATTCTTTGTCTCTCTTTCGTGCTTGTCACAGTGATGGGGGCATACACTGCTACGATATTCGATATTGCCTCAATTAGAATAAATCTTCATGTACTACTTCTTTCACTAATAGGAGTAGAATTAACAGTATAGAACTGTCTAATTTTCAGATAAAATTTAATTTTGAATATTTTCTGCCAGAAATCGTTAGGACAATTCAGTAATGGCAGAATAAATTTTGAGGAAATTGTCGGGTGAGCTATCGGTGAGAGACAAAACCAACGGCTATAAGAAATCCATGTGTTTGCAACGTGTTGCAATGGACAATCGCATATTTCCCTGCATTTATTTTTGCCTCTATGTATAGCTATGTATGTTCGTTTCGATACTCCTCCGAAACTACTGAACCGAACTGTATGCTAATTTGCGCAGACGCACGCAGACACAGACGAATTGACTAAACGGCTACTTTTTATTCCAAAATTTGACTAATTTTTGCATAGATTCACGATATTTACTCGCCGAATATAAACTACGGAAAAATCAGCAAAATTGTGAGTCTCCTATTTGAAATTAAAGATACTTTTAAAAATTTCCGCCACTGCTATCTTTTAGATAATGTTTTTCACTTTCAGCATATAAATTTGAGTGAATATATTGAACAAGCGCTGTGCGCGCACACCAATCGAAGTGCAAAAAATGTCATGCTGTGCAATGCAAAAATATTGAATCTTAATCATTTCTCAATAAAAAATATTTAAATAATATAAACATCCCGCACTGCTATCATTTAGTCAATCTCTCTTTCTTTAGATATAATATATGGTGGGAAATATTCAATGTTGTTCTTGCGCGTGCCTATATACAGTACTGTATGTTGCTCTTTTCATTCAATAAAGTGTACTTTTAGTCAGATAACTATTGTAATTGTAATGTCGTTTTTTTAGTTTTCGGCGAATAAACCATGTTCCTAGCTTTCGTATAGTACCAAATAGTAGTATATATACGCCGCGCAAGCGCAGATTTGAAATTTAGGATAAGATTAGAGAAAAATGCCACCATCGCAATATAGAGTATATTGAGAAATTAAAACTCCTGCCATTAGGAATATACAAAGGATATAAAAATCATAATTTATGGGACACTCGGTACAGCTACATATATATTTTGGTCTATATTGTAACGATGATCTACATTCCTTCCGTTCCGCAGACTTTGGTTGATACTCAATATGTGTGACTGGACAAAACGTATCATAAAATAGCATGATTGTCTTTCATATGATTCCAACTATACTGACCGGGCGTTTTGGCGACTGGGATCAACAGGTGATAGCTTCGCATATAAAGTTTTGTTCTTATCGGAATTAGTTAGCATCCTTCGTCCATTAATGTAGAGAGTTTCTTAAGAACTCATTCAATCAGTAATGTGAAAGTCCATTAGAATTAACGTTCATTCCTCAGCTATAGTACTGTATAGATATTTTGTGGTTATCAAGCCAACAAAGCATCTCAGTTCATATAATGTTTTTGAAGTAGCACATACATGTAATCATTAAAAGTAAGGTAGCTTTTAGATTAACAAATATGATATATTTTTATTTATTTCGAATTTTTTTACCATTTTGAGGATAAACAAAATTATTTGATAGATTTTATCATATACTGTACATATGCTCTAACTGATATTCGCTCTTTCTTAGAACAACATAAAAACATAATATCAGGCCCGTAGCCAGGCATGAGGCAGACGAGGCAAATGACTCGTCGCTTTTTGCAAAAGCGGCGCCCTTTGTGCCACCGATAATAAATTGCATACATAGAAATCGATAAATATGGAATTCCCTCTCTCCACA
>JAUYWV010126757.1:873-11385 GCA_032274565.1 Nematoplana nigrocapitula
AAGGCTTTATGAAACGATTATGCTGTGAATAATGCAAGATGTTGATGGTATTGATTTACTGAAAAAAAGATTTCTAAGATATCACAAATAGACTAAAAGGGTGCAGTGTAGTGAAAACAAAAATATAAAAATTAAAACATCAAGTCTCTGTAGAAGTTTAATTTTTTAAGGGGCAGTAGTAAGAGAGGATATGAGCAGTATTTTAGTCATATTGTACACAATTTGGAATAGGAGAAGTGTGAAATTAACTACAAAGATTAAGGCCTCAATGGCTATTCAGTGCTTTTATACAGCTATGTGAGACTTGGTCCCACAGTGGGGAGATCTACAGATTTCTACTGCGCATCATTTGGAAGCACAGAAAAATCATTGTTTGAATATCATATAAAAACCAACTTATAGGAAAGAACCTGAAAAGTGATAACAACTATAAAAAACTAAAACTAAAGTTTTTTGGTCATCATAATTCCCTAATAAAAGTGATTATGCAGGCTATTGATTGTTAAAGGAAATAGGAAGTGAGGAAGACCATGCATAAAGAAACTGGTGTGATGATGACTTGACAGAATGAAGAAAAAATGTGAGTAGAGAGGGAGTGTCATTGCATGGGAGTACCTAGAAGTAATTATCTGCTGAGAGTTTACAAATTTTTATGCCAACAAAAGTCATGACTCTTATTTTCAGCACCTATTTTACTGTCACAAATGATTTATAATTATAACATACTGTAGCTGCTCAAAGTAAAAGTATTTCTAAATCAAATTTCTACAGTCTAACTGCTTTGTGATATCAATGTTGGATCTATAAATAGCTATGAGCCTTGAGTTTGAATTACAGTCTGATAGAGTGCACAAATATTTAAAAGAACTTCTGAGAGTTGTGAAAGTGGAATGCTTCAAATCAGTAAAATAAAATAAGAGCAACTGATACAATATGTCTTCATTCGACCAGTTTTTGGCGCGACCCTTCTTCAACAGAATATTCGCGAGACTAAGCCAAGGTATGTAAGTAGAGTTCTAAAACAAATCAATGTAAGTTGGTGTGTACAGCAAAATCGATGTAAGATTGATGCAGTAAAAGCATTAAAATATATTGTAGTAAAACAAATATCCCACCAGATGAAGTTGTCTATTTAAAAGTGTTGGCTGCTTTGATGTGTAATGCCTCTTTTATTTGGAGTAAAAATGGTGAAAAGCAACTGTGTAAAATCTTGAAATTCGTGGTGCCCATGGTTCAACTATGTTACGCATATGAAGAGCTGAATATATATGGCTGAATTAGAATGTGAGTGCTCCTGGATGCGCTGAAAAAGATGTCTGGTGGTTTTACCAATATAAGTAGACTTTGGATCAACCGTACAATTAAACTGATAGACCAGACACAATTTTAAAGCATCAGGAGCATGATCCTTCAAATAAAAATAATTGCAAACTTTAAATGAACAGAAAGCAATAGTAATGTTTATATTTTTTAATTTAAAGATTTTATTTAGCTGTTTTTGAGAATGATAGAGGGTTTGCCAATAAACAGAATAGGGGAAAAAGTGGCGGTATTGGTATTGGGAGATGTATTACAGACAGGATTTAAACAAGAAGACAGGAATTTTTAATGCAGAGCAGGAAGAGGTACTGTGGCAGCCATTTCTACTGAAACTATTTTTAAGGGCATTAATTTCATTATTCAAATTAGTCCAATTAGAGCAAGTATGAAAAGCTCTATGAAGAAGACAATTTATTGAAGATATTTTCCAAGAAAAAGGGCATTATAATTCAGGAGAGAACCAGTAAATGTGTTTTTATGAAAGTTAGTGGAAGAAACACCATTATTGGTTATAGCGATATTAGTGTCCATGAAAGAAAGGTGTTCATCTGGTGGGATCTTTGTTTTACTGCAATAGATTTTAATGCTTTTACTGCATCAATCTTGCAACGATTTTACTGTACACACCAACTAATATTATGAGAAGTGGCCACTCATGTATCATATTTTCCCATCTCCTTTGGTTTTGATATAATTAGGAAGTGTGATACACATGACTTTACCATGAAACTTTGTGGCTACCAGCTTGTGAATCTCTTAAGTTATGTGTCCTAATCAGCATGTTGAGTTGGTGTTGGTTTTAAAGCTTAAGGCGAGAAAAATGAAACTGGGAAGGTTCAACAGCCTTTAACATTATACATAAGTCATTTCAGAATGCCACATGTTTCACTAAGTATTTTTGGAAAAAGTTGTGCCCCAAGTGACACATAGAAAACTAGCAATACAATTCTAAAAATAAAGACTGAAATCGTGATGATTTTTACTTGAATTTGAGACTGCTCGTTTCAGATTGTGTGTTTGAGACCATCATAATTAATTAAATTACCTATTTCAAATTTGACAGCTGAAATAATGTGAATCTGAGGATAATCAGTATTTTTCTTACATTCCTAAGCTGTCAATTCTGATCAAGTTCTCATTTTATTTTCACTTAATATTACACTAGTCATAGTAGTGTAGCAGGTAGCAATGAGGGATTTCTCATTAAATTTGTGATTGGTTCTAGTTGAAACTTAAACTTACCAGTCCTTGTTAAGTAGTAGAGCAAATCCATGTACTATGTCACAAGTCTCCCCCCCCCCACACACACACATGTGGTGCATTGGTGTGAAAGGCTTGGTGGTTGACTATGATTTGAAAGCTGTTTACACTTCCTTGTTACAGAGAGAAAGCCAATGGATAGGAGATTAACCTCCTTGTATTTCCATTGGTCTTTAAGCTATTTAAAAACTATCTGTCGATTTTTTTAATCATGGCATGTATTTGTTTAAAAAATGAATTTGTTGTCTCTTTTATGTACATTTGTTTTTCTCAGGTTTGTAACTGACTTTTACTTCCCTCTTCAGAAGATGGCAATGGATGCTTCAGTGGGTAATTGTCTACAGAAATATATTGATTCTTATTTTGCTATATCTTCACTGCACATACTACTTACTAGTACCATGCATTGAAGAAGGAAGTTATTACTCTCCTGATTGTCAAGTGACTGACTTTGGTATTGTTAATTAATTTTTTGTTATATAACAAATACATAATATATGCATATTAATTAATATATTCGATTAAAGTATGTATTATTAATCGCATACATAATAGAATATCCGTAAAGTATAATATCATTAGTATGTATATTTGCATATATTTAACCCATTGCCATCAGAAATTTTGATTCAATGATATTAATATATAGATAATATATGTTAAATGGCCAATTTATAATATTTTTAAAAGGTAAGTAACTATTTCTGTACAATGTGTCCATAGTATACCATCCATTATTTTCCATGATAAATTGGTATTCATATCATATGGTGAGTACAGTTTCAATTTCCCTGCCATGATATTATATATATATATATTATGTGCCATCAGTTACATGTCCAAAGTCAGTACTAATGCAACATGGTGAGGTGTGGAAAGACAGCAAGTGTGGTGGCTGGCAAGGCGACGTTGCGCACATTTTTTGCACAATTTATACCAACATTTTCTGTTTTCATAATTGGAAATGTTGCATGCCCTGGCCACTATGCTTGGATAACAAATTATGTTTTGTAAACCATCCTGTTATTTTTGCTTCAGCTAACATTGGAATTCAATGTCTGAACCAATACCTATGGAAAGTGAAGATGATGGTAAATTTTATTGTTATAGCTTGAATGTATAGTTGAGGCTCCGTGTCTGGGTGTTACAAGAAGAATTAAAGGTTAAGGTGGGAATTGTTGGAGAGGTGGATCAGCTTAGTACCGGGAGTATGGCTGATGGGATGGAGGTAGGAGGCAAGGAGAGAGCTGGACAGTGAATGATGAGATGTTGGGGAGACTCGTCGCAGTAAGGACAGGAAGGAGAGGGAGCACGGAGGTAAGAGAGGTAAGAGGCAAGGAGTTGAGAGCTGGACAGTGAATGAAGAGATGTTGGGGAGATTCACGCAGGAAAGATAAGGAGAGGGAGCGGTTGTCGATGCGATGGAGATAGGAGGCGAGGAGGAGAGAGCTGGTCAGTGAATGAGATGTTGGGGAGACTCGTCGCAGTAAGGAGAGGGAGCGCGGTCGATGCGATGGAGGTAGGAGGCAAGGAGCAGAGAGCTGGTCACTAAAGGAGGAGGTGGGTGAGATTTTTGGAAGACTCGCCTCAGGAGGGACAAGAAAGAGAGGGAGCACGGTCGATACGATGGAGGTAGGAAGCGAGGAGTAGAGAGTTGGACAGTGAAGGTGATCTTGGGGAGACTCGTCGCAGGAGGGACAAGGAAAGGGAGCACGGTCGATGCGATAGAGGTAGGAGGCGAGGAGGAGAGAGCTGGACAGTGAAGGAGGACATCTTGGGGAGACTCGTCGCAGGAGGGACAAGGAAAGGGAGCACGGTCGATGCGATAGAGGTACGAATGTAAGGGGAAGATAGCTGTACAGTGTCGAAGAAGCTCGTCCGGGGCAGGCAGATGACAAGATGGGAGTCCATCACTTTAACCCAACTTCTTGCAGGCGAAAGCCCACTCACCAACACCGGACCTTTCAAGATATAGACGACCAACTCACCCTTATGCTCAACATGCGGGGTCACCTGCGTGATGGGTACAGGTCCATAGGAAAGGATCTTTGGGCTCAACGCCAACCACAAAGAGATTTGGAACCACTCAAGCGGCGCCATGCAGCTTATCAGGAGCATGGGCTGCCCGTCGCATTGTTCGCTTGAGTCTTGTAGACCCCGTCTTTATCCGTGCTAGCTAGAGTGCTCGGGAGGCGACGTGGCGGGAAGAAGAAGAAGGAGATACTGGGGAGCACCTCCTCGCGGGGTGCATACACACGACGGCAACCAGATGTGCCCTTTGGGGGCCTTTGGCCTCCCTCGACGACGTCCTGAGAGGGAGCGCCGCGACGATTGTGGACTTTTTGAAGCGGGTGGGGCGGGTCGATCCCCCAATTGACACGCCCCCGCCTGGTCAGGCCTAGGCCTGACAGGCGTGGTGTGAAGAAAGAAGAAGAAGATACTGGGGAGACTCGTTTGGAGAAGATAGAGGAATACGAGAATTAGGAACGTTTGTGCAAGAATAACTGCCTTGTTGGAAGCCTTGGTAACTTTGTGATTTTTTTTATTTCAGAGTGGTTGGCGAAACAGTCCGTTGAACAGCTGGATTTGGACCTATCGCTGTCGCAGACGAACGGGAACGAGGTACATATGAGCGCCCAGTTAGTCGCGAATGGGATGGCTATGGATTCGAGCAGTTTACCAGATTTCGGAGTAGAATGCCGAATTGGAAGGCACGATTGTTTCACGGCAATTCCTGTTGGCCACGAGGATAGGAGAGGAGGCGATGTGGATGCGGCCGAATTAATGAGCATAGGATTTACAGGCCAAAGTCAGATGGGGAAATTATTGCCCAATACTGGTCTCGATACTCCTGCTCAGGGGGTGTTGTTTGGAGCGTTGGAACAGATGGAGACGGTTGGTATTGGCAGTACTGTCCGTTCTTGCGAGAGTCTGCCAGCAGAAATTGTTCTGGAACAGACTGATCCCACGCGATTGCCAACAGATTTCGATGATGTTGAAGAACGTATACAGGCAGATAAGTGGATTTTGCCGTCAAATGAAGAAATTCTTCGAAAACATATTGATCCTTCGGCATTGGCAACAGATCCCGCGGGAGATTTCGAAGATGTGGAAAAGCAGACGCAGGCAGAGAAGTGGATTCCACTATCGCATAAAAATCTCACTGTAGAAACAGCTGCTCAGGGAGTTAAAGAACCACGCATTGAAGACGTGTTAAGAGAACCAGGCCGTGACGATATGTTTGGAGAACCACGCCGAGAAGATATGTTTGGAGAACCACGTCGTGAAGATGTGCTTGAAGAACCACGGCATGCAGATGTTGGAGGACCCCGCTTGGAAGCTGTGTTTGAAGAATCACGCCGTATAGATGTGCCCGAAGAACCACGCCATGAAGATGTTGGAGAACCACGCCGTGAAGATATGTTCGGAGAACCATGCCGTGAACATATGTTTGAAAATGAAGATGTGTTTAAAGAACCACACCACGAAGATTTTCTTGAAGAACCACGCCATGAAGATGTTGGAAAACCACGCCATGAAGATGTGTTTGAAGAACCACGCCATGAAGATGTGTTTGAAGAACCGCGCCATGAAGATGTGTTTGAAGAACCACGCCATAAAGATGTGTTTGAAGAACCACGCCATAAAGATGTGTTTGAAGAACCACGCCGTGAAGGTGTTCGAGAACCACACCACGAAGATGTGCTTGAAAAACCTCACCATGCAAATGTTGGAGAACCACGCCGTGAAGATGTTGGAGAACCACGCCGTGAAGGTGTTGGAGAACCACACCACGAAGATGTGCTTGAAGAACCTCACCATGCAAATGTTGGAGAACCACGCCGTGAAGGTGTTGGAGAACTACACCACGAAGATGTGCTTGAAGAACCGCACCATGCAGATGTTGGAGAACCACGCCGTGAAGATGTTGGAGAACCACGCCACGAAGATGTGCTTGAAGAACCGCACCACGAAGGTGTGCTTGAAGAACCACGCCATAAAGTTGTGCTTGAAGAATCACGCCGTGAAGATAGGCTTGAAGAACCGCGCCACGAAGATGTGCTTGAAGAACCACGCCACGAAAATGTGCTTGAAGAACCTCACTATGAATGTGTGCTTAAAGAACCACACCATAAAGTTGTGCTTGAAGAATCACGCCGTGAAGATATGCTTGAAGAACCGCGCCACGAAGATGTGCATGAAGAACCGCACCATGAAGGTGTGCTTGAAGAACCGCGCCATAAAGTTGTGCTTGAAGAATCACTCCGTAAAGATGTGCTTGAAGAACCGCGCCACGAAGATGTGCTTGAAGAACCGCGCCATGAAGATGTGCTTGAAGAACCACGCCATGAAGATGTGCTTGAAAAATCACGCCGTGAAGATGTGTTTGAAGAACCACGCCATGAAGATGTGCTTGAAGAACCGTGCCATGAAAATGTGCTTGAAGAATCACGCCGTGAAGATGTGTTTGAAGAACCACGCCATGAAGATGTGGCTGATGATTCAGACAGAAGACCAGCGAATAATTCTTCGTCTACGGACTTAGGAGAGCTTCAGACTGAGACGGGCAGTGGAAAAGAAAATGCAAGCGATGCGGCAGAACTGTCGACGGCTGGGAAGGAGGAAACTTCAGCGCCTTTGGAGAAGCCGGCGGCCCTTGTGCAGTTGGCCAAAGCTTTGGACGACTCGTCGGTCTCGGCACCTGTGGACGAGTTGATACGACCAGACTTCTCGGCACTCTCGGCTGCCTTGGATCTGCTGGGCGGTAGTAGTGATCTTCCCACTGGACAACCGGACAAGACCGAAGACGGAGCGACGACGTCGAAAGTCTCCTCCGTGTCAGAGATGCAAGGCGCTTCGAGTAAGTCAACTAGACAACTAGACAGATAGGTTTCAAAATATTTTCTCGGTAGCATTTTTTCTGATTTCCAATATTTTTCCAGATTGTGGAAGATTAAATATGATCAGTATATAAACTTAATTACTCAACTTAGCTGTCTATTTAACACTAGCCATGTCGAAGAGTGCGTCAGTAGCGCAAATTTTATTTTTTAATGCGACTTCAATTGAATGGAGCGAGTTGTTGATGAATACAATCGATCCGATGCAATTTTAGTGATTCAACTTTTTGGTGGAAAATATTAATTTTCATAGTTGTTACGACATTCAGATGACTTGGGTATTAAACTTTCGGGTTTATAAAAAATATTGTAATATCATATAGACCAAGGCGACCTGCCAGAGAAAAGGAGAAAGATATACGAAAAAGAAGAGAAAGATAAAAGAAGAGAAAGATAAAAGAAAAGAGACGAGGGAAACGAAAAAAGAAGAGAGATCGGAAAGAGGTAAGAGAAAAACATAGAAGAAAAATAAAAGAGAGGAGAGAGATAGACATTAGGAAAGTGAGGTAAGAAAGAGAAAGAAAAAGAAGAGAGAGAGAAAAGAGAAAATAAGAGCGAACGGAATGAGAGTGCGTATGTGAGTGAAACAGAAAGTGCGAGAGAGAGTTAGTGTGTGTGTGTGAGAGAGAGAGAGAGTGCTTGTATGAGAGACTGAGAAAGTGCGTGTGAGAGACAGATTGAGAGAGAGAGAGAGAGAGCGAGCGAGAGAGAGAATGCGTGTGTGAGAGAAAGAGAGAGAGAGTGCCCGTGTGAGAGAAGGAGAAAGTGCGAGAGAGAGAGAGCGTGTGTGAAAGGAAGTGAGTGAGAAAGAGAGTGTGTGTGTGAGAGCAAGAGAGTGTGTGTGTGTGCGTGCGAGAGAGAGTTCGTGTGTGAGAGAAAGAAAGAGAGAGAGAGCGTGTGTGAGTGAAAGAGAGTGTGTGTGAGAGAGAAAGAGAGAGAGTGTGTGAGAGAGTGCGTGTGTGAGAGTAAGAGAGAGAGAGAGAACGCATGTGTGAGAGAGAGGGAGTGCGAGAGATATAATAGATAGATAGTGAGTGAGAGAGAATTAGAGTGAGATAGCTAGATACATACATAGAAAGTGCGTGTGGGTGAGAAAGAGAGTGCGGGCGGGATAGTGCGTTTGTGTATGTGAGAGAGAGAACCAGAAAGAGAAAGAGAGTGAGTTAGAGAGAGATAACTAAATAGATAGATAGAGAGTGCGAGAGAGAGAGTGAGTGAGAGAAACCGTATATCTCAGAGAATGCAGGACTTTACTTGCCGGAGCAGGTCACCTCGCCACTAGAAGGCGACTGTATAGGGGTCGCTGGTTCTCATGTCTCCATTCTCAGCACAACATTAACTTGCGCTACATTCGATGATGGGCTTGCTCGTGCACTTAGGGAGCTTCTCTTTCCTCTCTATCTGCACCTCGTCCATTGTTCACCCGCCTTTTGCAGATTCCGCTTCAGTCGGGGTTTCCAAGGAGACCGAGTCCAGCGAGGAGGAGGGAGAAATCGGGGATGACCTGGTTGTGGGATTGGACAATGTTGGTGAGTCTTACTCACGATTTCTCTCTCCGCATATAGTGGGGTGGCCACGCGTACGCGAATTAAGCAAAACTTAACCTGTGTATGCGAATATTACAAAACCAAACATGAGATTTATATTCTTACTGTTTTGAACGCATTACTGTTTAGAGTTATGGATAGGTAATGATTTATTGTGCGTTCCTCGATGATTCCAACGCGTCTGGGGACAAAATCCCGTCTTGAGAATTGCGATAGCGCGTTATAATTCATATTCTTTTCTTCTTTTTACGGCCACGTATGCCAACAGTACGTAATATAATTCCGTATTGGAGCAAAAGTGATGCAGCAACACTGTGAGGAGACCGCTAGAAATAGGAAGGCAGCGGCCTTGCTCGAGGCTCGTGACGAAGAAGGGAAGAGATGCAGCAGCACTGTGAGGAGACCGCCAGAAATCGGAAGGCAGCGGCCTTGCTCGAGGCTCGTGACGAAGAAGGGAAGAGATGCAGTAGCACTGTGAGTAGACCGCCAGAAAGCGGAAGGCAGCGAGCTTGCTCGAGGCTCGTGACAAAGAAGGGAAGAGATGCAGCAGCACTGTGAGGAGACCGCCAGAAAGCGGAAGACAGCGACCTTGCTCGAGGCTCGTGACGAAGAAGTTCGGGATCAAAGTGCTTTACAAGCAGTGTTGAGGAAGTGACAGGAATTTGAAGATTGACGCTATTGGCTTTGTTTTAGTGTGTTCTGGTGTTTAATCCAAGAAATTAATATGCCCAATTGGAAGCAGATTTCAAGTTTGAATTTTAGATAACGCTACATGGAGACTTAAGCCCGAATCTATTCATTTCTTGCAAAAAGTCTGTAATTGGGTGTGTAGTGGGTAAGAAGCTGCGATTTGGGGTGGATGGTTGGTAGGAAGTTGCGATTTTTTGGTGTGGGTAGTGGTTAGGAAGTCACGAATTTAGCTGTGTAATTGCTAATAAATTGCGATTTTGGGTGGATGGTTGGTAGGAAGTTGCGATTTGGTATTGGTATTTGGTAGGAAGTCACGAATTTGGTGTGGGTAGTGGGTAGGAAGTTCTATTTGGGGTGGGTAGTGGATAGGAAGTTGCTATTCGGGGTGGGTAGAGTGGGTAGGAAGTTGCTATTTGGTGTGGGTAGTGGGTAGGAAGTTGCTATATGTGGTAGGTAGTGGGTAGGAAGTTGCTATTTAAGGTGGGTAGTGGGTAGAAAGTTGCGATTTGGGGTAGATACAGTGGGTAGGAAGTTGCTATTTAAGGTGGGTAGAAAGTTGCGCTTTGGGGTAGATACAGTGGGTAGGAAGTTGCTATTTAAGGTGGGTAGTGGGTAGGAGTTGCTATTTGTGGTGGGTAGTGGGTATAAAGTTGCTATTTGGTGTGGGTAGTAGGTAGGAAGGTGCTATATGTGGTGGGTAGTGGGTAGGAAGTTGCTATTTGGGGTAGATACAGTGGGTAGGAAGTTGCTATTTAAGGTGGGTAGAAAGTTGCGCTTTGGGGTAGATACAGTGG
>JAUYWV010126768.1:0-11384 GCA_032274565.1 Nematoplana nigrocapitula
TCGGAGAAATTGATAGTCGAGTAGATTCGGAGAAATTGATAGCAGTAGATTCGGAGAAATTGATAGCAGTTGATATCATTGATCAAATATGAGAACAGCGAGAACAGATGATAACAGAGAGAGAGCGCACGAGGAGGTCTGTAGCAGTTGATATCGTTGAACAAATATGAGAACAGCGAGAACAGATGATAACAGAGAGACAAGGAGGTCCGTTTGGTAACCGTCCAAACAATTATCGGGACGTGCAGCCGTCATTGATTTTGTTAACACGCATTAGAGATCGTTGATAAAATTGTATAACAGTTGAGCAAATATGAGAACAGTTGATATCGTTGAGCAAATATGAGAACAGTTGATATCGTTGAGCAAATATGAGAACAGTTAGCAGTAGTGGGGCCAGTAGAGAGAACGACCGTGAACATAAGGAGGTCCGTTTGGTAACCGTTCAAACAATTATCGGTCCCACTTGGAGTTGAGGAAATTGCTTTGAAACGTGATTAATGTGGTGGTGGCCTAGAACGTGGCTATATATCACTACTACCATGTCACTGATCTCCACTGCTTCCTGTCCCTCGCCACGGAACAGAAATATACAAAGAGACAGAACATTGAAAATATAAAACTCCCAAACTAACAAAACACTCTTTGCGCCGAAGCTACAGAACTACAGAACAAATTTTAGGCGACGTGCAGAATCAACTGCAAAACGCTCAATTACTACATCAATGTTTGATGTGTCTTCCCGATGAACTTGAAGCAGCAGCAACGATTCAATACTCTCTTCTTCCATGGAGGCACGAATGGCGGTGAGGTCTCGCTACATCTTGGAAAATAGTCTTTCAACCTCAGCCGATGTGATAGACAGTGTCTGCAGTATCTGCAGAATGATGGACACATTGGGATAGTAGATCGGGCTACAATGGTCCAGTGCAACCAATGCCGAGCGAGGATGATCGGTCTTTGATAGTCGTTGCCATTTCCTGCGCCACAAACTGTATTCCGTTCGGATGACGGTAGTAGGATCAGAAAACAGCCCAATGTACACATCGATTGCCTGTTCAAATTTCATCCAATCGTCTTCAGAATCATCGAAATGCATAAAGCACGAACAGCACGCGAAAGTTTGCAGCTTGTTATTGTTTAGGTCCAAATCGCATGCAAATGTCCTGAACAATAGCGTCGATGACCGGTAAAAAGACATGCGGTAGTACTCTTCAATGTTATTGTTCCCAGACACCAATGATGTGGGTGCACTTGCACGATAAACAGACCGTGAAGCTGTACGTGGTTTCGTTAGCGTAATATCGAGCATCTTTTCGACAGCTTTGACTTCTTCGAAGATAGCTCAAATTGTTTAGATGTTCGAAGATGTGCAAGCGAAGCCAACATGTCATCAATGCCACTCATCGCCTCGGCCAAGTCAATGCCCTTAGTTTGCAGCAGGCGTGTGGTTGGTAGCACGATACTGGATGTGTTCTCCAGCACGACTAATCCAATGTTGGTTTCACTTTTAGCAATTGAATTGATCAATGAGTGCCCCTTAATAACCGCTTCACATGATTCCCAAATTGTCATCTGCGTCAGATCTTCCATCACAAATGGCAGAAGATTACGGAAACAGACAACAGATGTATGACGTTCGATGAATCGCGTGGCACACATATTTAACAACTGAGTCTTAGAGACTCATGTGTCCTTGGCCTTCTCAATCCAATCTTTCAACAGACCACTCCTCTTTGCACTAGATCGAAAGCATGAAACAGTTTCAGTGACCACCTCCTGCGCATGCCTCACTGATGACACGGTGACAGATTTTGATGCATTTAAGTTCAAACAGTGCATCGAACAGTGAAAATAGTGGGCATTCACAGCTTGCTCCATTAATCGCTGAACTGCACCAATTCGTTTACTTGAGAGTGCAGAGGCGCCGTCGTAGCCTTGACCAACACATGTCAAGGGATCAAACCCAAGCACACCAACGATTCGATCAAACCCAAGCACACCAACGATTCGCAATAGTGGATCCCCAATAGCTACTCCACTGAGTCGAACCTCACTGTCACTGTCTCCATCCGCTGCAGAGGACTTGATGTCGTTATAAATGTCAATGACCGCTATTGGATCCTCGTAACACCGCCAAGGGCCATTTTCGTAGCTGACAACATAGCGGATTATGATCGACAGTCAGCTGCTCACGGTCGTGGCGGTCGGTTGTCTCATCCTCAATAATTGACCAGAATGATGCCGCTTTGATGCGCTGCACTTTATTCTCTTTTACATTATACTTCGAGAAAATATAACAGAAAAGAATTGGAAGGCATATAATGTTAAATGTCATAATGAATAAATAAATTTTTAGCATGGGTTTGGGAACTATGATTGACATGAGACTTTCACAAATATTACATAAAAGAATAGAAAAGCATGTAATAAAATAGAAATAACATACTCACTACACTGTTTGTGACGACGTCGAAGTGAAGTTGCTTCGTTGAAATTGTATTACGTGTTGTTTCACTTTCACAAACGCAAAAAGTGCAAATTTAAACATAAATAACAATCAACTAGTAATTGGGTACCTCAAAAATGTAATACATGTATACTAAAATTATTTTCATCATTTTTTGGATTATTTTACAATTCCATATAAATTATAGCGTATCCTAGAATAGGGGTTTCTATAAATAAATTCTATGGCCCCCTAACCCCTGTTAAAGCTCCCTAGCTTCGTTCGCTCAGGCCCCCCCTATAGCAAAATCCTGGCTACGCCATTGCTCTCACTGGTGTTTTACTGTTAAACTGAAAGGTGCGGGGCATTTGCCCACTATAGTTGTTCAGAGTTGCCCCACTGCCGAGAGTGGTTTCGTAGCACTGCGCACTTCGGCTACCTGCATATACACACAACAGAGTGGCCAGCTCCTTTTCAGTTCGAGTATACGGCTCACATGTCTAATAGCACCTATAGTATGATTAATGCGAATTATGCGACATTTTAACTTTGTCTATAAAATCCATGTCAAAATGCCGGAACCTGAAATATTGCGTAGTGAAAAATGTCGGAATGAATAAAAATGTCTTTGGAAAGATTTCGGAGCTTTACAAATAGTGGATTTCCTATTTTATGAAAAATGTCGGAATGAATAATTTCGGAATGGTATTTGAAAAATATCGGAATGATTAATTTTGGATCGGTATTTGAAAAATGTCGGAATGATTAATTTCGGATCGGTATTAGAAAAAAGTCGGAATGATTAATTTTGGAACGGTATTTGAAAAAATGTCGGAATGATTAATTTTGGAACGGTATTTGAAAAATGTCGGAATGAAAAATGAGTAAAAAATGTATTGAACCTATATATATTCGGAATAACCTTCAAACATTTAATAGCGAGTACATGAACTTGAATACAATAAAGTCAATAAAAATGGTAAACTTCAAATTTCGGAAAATCCCAAACAGTTAATCGTACTTTTAAAGTCCTCGTTGACACGTATTCGGCGTAGAGTTATCTTATATTTGCTTCGATTTCCTTGATCCTCTTCGTTTATTTCGCCAATCCAGTTGCGACACGTTGAGGATTGCATGTTGCTTACGTCATATTGGACTTCGTCATATTCCGCCAAAAGACATCAATTATTAGTTTGCAAATTCCAGATGTTTGCGTCCAGCAACTATAGATATCAGCAATTATATAGGTGATCAATTTATTGATCAGATATTTTGTATTCCGACATTTTCCCTTACGACATAATAACCAATCCGATATTAGTATTACACTATAATTAAATCCTATATTTTAAACACGATATTCTTGCCTCCGACATATTTCAATCCGATATTTTATTGATCCGACATTTTTCCTTACGACATAATTACCAATCCGACATTATTATTACACTATATATAATTAAATCCGATATTTCTATACCCGATATTATTGCCTCCAACATATTTCAATCCGATATTTTATTGTACCGACATTTTAAAGTAAAGTCATTATCGTCGTCGTCAGGTCTCTTCTCCGGTCCGGAGGTTGAGGCAACACGGCTCCACTTCTGTCTGTTCCTAGCTGCTTCCGTGAGTATAAATTGGTTCTTTTAATTTTAAAACGTCATTTTTGTGTGCACTCACCTAAAAAGTTCCTGTGCCACGGCACTAGAGTATTTCTGCCGGTGGATGAAGACAATTGATTTTATTAAATAAATCTGAATTTTTATTTGATTTCATTTTGAACTGTTGTACCTACCAAGATGGGATATGTAAAATCAGAGAGAAATGTATAAATTACTTGAATTAGATCTGTACTTTTTGCCCCATCTGTAAGAATGCAAACGGAGACATTTATTATGCATTAGGTGGTTCGTAATATATATAATTTGCTTTTGGAACCGCAGGAACACCTTATATCAACACAGATTTATTCAAACTTAAAACTGCTATGAGAAACAAAATGCAGTGGAACTATATTTTTCGGAATATTTTATGTGATGATTCACAGCAACACAGAGATTAATCAAGTTGACCACAGGATGATCACATAGTGGACAACGAGATTGCCAGATGCCTTATTAATAATTAAGTGACAACAAGTATAACAGACAGTTTTCATTCGAATTGAATAATTAGATACGTATCATTTCGCGCGCGATTCAAATTTTAAATGTTTAGAAATAAACGGCACCTCATGCTATGTATTTATATTGACATAAATGTATGTAGCGATTTGTGTATAATATTTATCAAACTAATTGCTGTCTTCTATATTTTCACATTTCATAAAATTAAATCTGAGTAAAAAAAGTTTCCATTGATCCACTATATTTGAGACACCTCTTAATCTGCTCTATACCGTGGCGCGCTAAACGATTTGTGGTAATCGCGCGTTTTTGTAAAATAAATGTTAAGCATTTTGCAAAAAAATATGTGTGGGATAAACCTCCACCTATATATACGGAGTCTGAAGTTATTTATATATGTGCCTATCTATTATATAATTATTGTATACTGTATATTCGAGAATAGCAGTTAAACTTCAAGTGATATAAGACTGTTTATACTGTCAGATCATTTATATATATGTAGCTGCCGAGTTAAATGAAGAAGGCGGGCTTCCCTATATATATAGACTGACAAGTTTGGTTTGTGGCCACTGAATTTTGCGCAACCTCAAGAGGTTCGAATGCTCAAAGCTGTCCTTCGATGATTGGCTTTTAATGAATTGAAACTGTACAAATACAATGATTTAAATGGGGTGAATCTTTCAGGCAAAAATGTCAACAAAGAGTTCGAAAACTATAATATACTTCATAGATCACAATACCCAAGCTTGTACGGTGAGGATAATCCTTTGACTTTTTGGAAGAATATGGAAAAATGTCCGCTTCTATCACGGCTTGCAAAGCACATGCTCTATACGTATATATGTAATCCAAGCTTCGAGTGGAAAAAGTAAGCGCCATTTCAGTTATCACATCCAAACGCAGCTATATAGATATTCCAAGCCTGAAGCTATTCAGGCGCAGACTGTTTAAGGAGGCAATCAATAATGAACTTTTCCCCGTAGAAAAACACTCCCACTATTGTTGCGTAAGTTGTGAACATAAGTTATATAAGTTATGAACGTTTTGAAAGTGAAGTAAATTTAAATTTAAAAAATACATACCGAGTGTGACACTTAGTCATATGACCCAGTTTCATTAATTGTGGCTTAAAACTTCAAATTCAGTATATAAAAACAAGCCGGACCGACCAGCCTTCCGGTTGGTTGATCAATCCTCTGCCGGTCGCTGGACCGTACAGACCGTTAAATTTTGGCCGGTGTCCACTCTGAGTTATACTTTCGATGCTGTTAGTCATAATGTCAGTATGTCCACATTTTCCTTTTGAATTTCACAGTTTGATTATCATCCACCTCCTTGCACGTGGCTCGTGATTAAACTGTTGTATATAGATTCTAACTCAACATCTGTAGTTTGGAGCAAAATTTAAAGTCTCCTTCAACAATATACCGTACCGTTATTTATTGTAATTTTGATTATTTTATACTTGCTCCCATTTAGTGATATAAATTATGCTCGCTCCTTCATTGCGATTTCCGGACACAAGCTAGATCTGGCGAAGCGCTGGGATGCCGAGAAAGACGCCGCAAGAGCATGGGTTGTCCAACAGGAGGATTATAGGCACTCAACAGTATGTCTTAGAGACACTTGACGGCGCAGGCAAATCGCCCGATAAGACAGGAGAACATGAGTCAATAGGGGGTAGTCCACTTGACCCTACGACCGAATTGCTGGTGGGCACCGGGCTTGAAGGAGGCGGACTCAGAGGTGGAGGACACTGCACCTCTGATCCTATTATAGCACCCACTTTCCCCGCACTTATATTCACCGTTATAGCGGTGGTCCGAACGAATTTGACAGGGATTTGCCCCTCTCCAATATATAAAATGGTACAAGAGCTAAATCAATGGGTACCACTTATATTCCGCTACAGAACCTATACAGTATATACACACATAATGTGTGAGTGGACATCTCTGTTCATTCTTTCACGTGTCGCCTTTGGGAATTATCAAATAAATTTGGATATCAGTCACAATATGACCAGAGGAGCGGAGGGGTGGGATAATTTATCACATTATTATTCTCCAACAAAGGAAAAATACAGTTAATTAAAGAGCGAGGAGGGTGTATATGGCTCCTATGTATATATACAGTAGAGAATAATCTATATTTATTATTCAATATTTACGAATTTTCTACGAACATGTCGGTCTATATGGACTCTTTAATATTTTACCATTGATAGGATATTATTTAAAATAAATAAAAACAGCGATAAATTAACCCACGAACTCAATGCCCCATAAATTTCTTTCCGCATTGATCGCGCTATATGCGTATATATAGTTGTAAATTTAAACAGCCAAACGCGGTCGTTGCCCAGTTATAGATTGCATTGCAATAGTAACTTAGACAAATTATTTCTTCAGTCCTATCCGCTTATAACGACACATTCCCACAGAGACAAACAATAATACGCGTATCTTCCCCACTCGATCTCATTTGGGAGCACAGGCAAGCGTGCGTAATTATAGACAATTCACGAGGAATTACACTCAGCCGCTTCCATTGAAAGGACCCCCCGAAAACACCGGCCCCCAAATTGCAGGCATGTAATTAACCCAGATCAATGGTCGAGAAGTGAATCATTTCATTATATGATAATATATACAACACGCATATATGTAGAAATGGGGTGGGGCGTGATAGGACCATGCAGTATACAATGTAGATTCATTAGGTGGTCAAAATTGCGCATTCAAGACAGTGGGAGTTAGGGCCGATCAGATTTTGCACAAAGTACGAGGGTTGCCCCAAAAGTAATTGCACTTCTTGAACTTGCATTTCTATATGGAAAATCTTAATGGATACACTCAAACTTATCGGAGACTGGAAGGATAGAAGACTTATCCGTGATCTATCTATATATGAATCAAAATGCTACCATCAGGATAGAAAATGAAGAATCAGACCCAGCAGTGATTGGACAAGGAGAACGACAAGGATGTCTTCTCTCCCCACTGTTGATCTCAATATATACAGAGAGAATGATGATTGAAGCACTGGATCATATAGAAGAAAGAATAAAAGTAGGGGGTGAACTAATCAAACGTATCAAATTCGCAGATGATCAATCATTAACTGCAGACACAAATTATCTTTCTAACAATATTACAGTAATATCATGAATGTTGGTAGGAACCATAGAAATGCAGGCCCATGCGCGATTACTTTGGGGACAACCCTCGTATATACTGTAGATATAGGTACAATACTCGAAATTTTATAGACGCTTCATGAAAGAGGTTCAAGGTGCGGAGCAAAACACCAAGTATTAATTAATGAAAACAAATTATGGATGTGGCATCTGAGATGTATTTTTGCATCAATAAATACAAGGGCATTGTCTGAGGAAACCATGCATGCATTTATATATCTCATCTGAAAATATACCATTTGAATGACTCAGAATCTAAACAAAATATCACAGAACTCTGTCTTGAGAGATTTTTCGTCAATCCGCAACATTGGATTAAACAGATAGAAATACGCTTGAATCGATGAGCAGGATAGTTGAGCGCGATATAACTGTACAATAATGTTGCCCAATTGTTAATTTGTAGGTGAAAGAGATTGGGGGGGGGGGGGGGCAGAATAAAACCGCAAATCGTTTCCGCTAAACCTGAGAGACGTCCAACATGCACTCATCTTGAGGAGGCGGAGTAAGACGCCGCCCTCCACCCTCTGCAACACATTTGAGGCAACATGACTGACACTCGGGTTCGCAGCGAGAGTCCACCAACTTTCTTAAGACCATTCTCCCCATTAAAAATTGAACACAGACACGAAATTATGCCATAATTAACCGTTTCGCACAAAAACTGGCCCACACCCGAATGCACACATTTCACGCCTTCTCCGTGCAGCCACCTGGACAACAACAACAATCGGCGGTTTCTGGACTGGGCGTAGCGGGAAATTCTAGCCCCGCCATTGTGCACAAACCGCTGCAGAATGTTTCAACCCCGTAGGACGGGTTTGAAATTAACCGCACAGGACGGGTGGGAAAAACACCGCGCGTCCATGCAGTTCGGACAAACCTCCCGATCGCCTTATCGGACCAATTATCGCCCGGCCCCACCGGTGCCCTATGCTGGCGGCCCAGGTGTGATCACTATCTATATGGGCTAGGCAGTGCTGGCGGAGGGAACAACAACTCAACTTGACCCTTGTCGCAGGTGGGTCAACTGCATGGCTCGGTTGGATGGATGGCCAAAGGTCAAAGACTGTATAAGCGAGTTCCTGTCTGTGCGGGGAGGACGAACCGATAATGCACAGCGAATGCACAACCGAGGGAAGATTCTAACTCAGATAGGATGGGGCATCTCGCCCCGTACACTGCTGGCTATATATACAGTTATAACATCCGCAACCGAAGTACAATGGCACAAAGTTGACGGTCAGATGTCGCCGAATAACTTCTATAAATATTTATGAATAATTAAAATCCTGTTTGATATTGCCTATACAGCTGCCTATATCCAAAAGACAAAACACTACAGGAAATGCTATATCAGGCTTGTAACTAGCAACAAAGTTATATGAGGGCGCCAATTCATATTCATATCCAAGTTGTGTATTTTGAATTAATATAGTGTCGCCTATGCATTTCAAAATGGAAACTACTATTTGTATAGGAAAATAGATTGACAGTAATTTAATGTAGCTATCTGAAATGTATAACCTAAATAAACGAAAAATATTTAAATATAGAGATACAGTACATAGATATTATAATATTAAGTTGATGTTTTCATGAACGATTTTAAGAAGTGCGAATTATATATAGGTCTTAACGAAAAAATGAAAATAATAAAAGGATCGGAGAATTGTTTGAGAAAGTGTATGTGCATACATAGATCTGGAAGGCAAATAGTAAAGCTAAAAATAAAGGCGAAAAGACGAAATCAATGACAATTGGCGGAATGGCAAAAACTATAACAATTGAACTGACAAAAATCTGGAAAGATCAAAGTATTCTAAATTCACTGAAAGTAAAGCTGGTAAAGTCACTTGTCTGGCCGGTATTAACATAAGGAGCAGAAGGTTGATCATCAAAAAGGAGGAAGAAACGCTATAATAGAGGCGATGGAATTTTGGACATATCGGCAGGTATTTAGTCTGTCGAGAAAGTTGAGTGTTTTCAAAGAGTCGAACGTGAATTGTTCAGTAAAACAAAACAAAGGAAACTAACATTTCTGGAATACCAACTGAGAATTGAGAACGTGATCGATTCAAAAATATTTTCCACAGCGTATACCAGCGAAGAGAAAGAGCGGCAAGCCGCGAATAGACTGGAAAAATAATGTTGAGAACTGCTGGATGGGTAAATCACAGACAGAAGTGTCAAGATTGGCCATAAACCGGAAGGAGTGGACGATGGAGATTCAAAGAGTTCAAGAGACTCTTTACAAGTGACGGGGTGGAAGAAAAAATGTATTTTAAGCGTACCTATTTGATAAAATTAATTACAATTTACCATTTGGGGCTACTGTTTATCTACATAATTATATAGGGTCCTATATGCTTGCATTGTCTAAGTTCCATACAGCGTAGATTTAAAATTTAAAATTTAAATCAATGAATTACGTAAGTGGACAGTTTACATATGAATACGAAATAGTTATTATTTCTATAAGAGTAATCGAGTCAACCACTCAAAATTGACCGCATAAATATTAAAAAAGAATTATCGCAAAATAGCCGTTCTGCAAATCCACTGCTCTACGAACTTACCACTAGGTGCTGAAAGAGCCACTGCTTCATGATCTGCGTCGCCCGTTTGGGCAGCACACCGCGCTTCTGTTTGGACGGATCCTGTCCGGACAAGGCGTCCCCGGAAAGATGGTGATGCGAGTGGTGATGATGATGGTGCTGGCTGGGCTGATGATGAAGCATCTGATCCATCCCGGTGTAACCTCCGCCACCGCTGCCCGACGGGGAGAGGGAACCGCCGCTGCCGTCGGTACCGCCGTTGGCATAGCAATTCATCTGAGCGGGGTTGGAAAGAACAGGAACAAATAATGTACAATTATACAAATATGAAAACTGCATAAAGGAATGCCAGCCCGGCTGTTCAAATCAACGGCATTGACAAACTTCTTTCTCTGCTTATAACTCTCACCAGCCTATACTATATACCAGTCATAGCACTGACTTCAAAAAATCAATCGCCAACTTCATTAATAAGTCACTGACTGCTCATTGGTCGACTTTAACTTCACTGCATAAAACTGATTCATCGCTGCATTAGAGTAATTTTTTGCTCTGGGTTTCCACTTGCCATAATGCTTTTTTTTACTATAGACGGGCAATAAGAATGCTCGATTGCGGTAATCGATGATGATTGAATCCGTACCTACATTGTATACAGTATACTGTATATACAAATTTTTGGAATAACGGATAATTTATATATTAAATCTTGATAGCATAATATATCCTAAATAACCAAATCTATAAAGGGATTTTTGAAAAGTTCATCTGCGTCTGTTTATACAAGGTAATTATTTTTTTACCAAATATTAACGTACAGAAAATACAAATACTTTGTTTTCAATTTTTGACCTGCTTGTGGCAAACAAAAAAGATTTTCTAAAATACACGAACTATGTAGTTTCACTTTTTTTCCGATATAATTATATACTATTTGCCTTACACCTTTTTCTACCTTTTCATTTTTCATTTTCACTCTCTACTTCTTTTTCAACTCCTTGTATTTAATTTATTTTAGCTTCTTGTACTTTTTTCAAGTAATATTA
>JAUYWV010126779.1:0-11384 GCA_032274565.1 Nematoplana nigrocapitula
CACAATTCAAACGCGTCCACTCTCCGCCTGTCCTCCTTTCTCAAGGTCCACGACTCCGCTCCATATGTAACAATTGGTAACACCATTGCGTATATACCAGCCTCTTTTTCGTGTCCTTGCTTATATTCTTGTCAACTCGAAAAAAAAGACCTAATCTAGATGGCGGTCAATTGGAGTGACTTCGGCTAGTAAACTACACGAATTCATTAGGACGTCTCGGTGAAACCGCAAAATCCTCTGTCGTAAATGGAAGGCTATAAAATATTTTTGTAGAATGAAGAAAATTAGCAACAAAAAATAGTCTTTTACAAAAAAAATGTTCACCAAGATCTTGCTACGAGATTCAAAGAGGCAAAAACGCAGTCCAACAGAACTCTACATACAGTAACCGGAATTTCAAGACCACGAGGCAAAAGTAAATTGTGGCGGAACACTGTCAATCTTTTTTTTAAATAGTGGTGCATTATTGTTATACATATTCATTTTACAGTATATAAATTTAGAAAGATTCAGAGGAAAATGCTAACTTTCTCAATAAAAACTTTTCATGCTGTATTCATGAAGCAAAACATTTATTCATAGTCTTTTATTGCATAATACTACAAACATTTATGCAAAGTAATCCGGCAAACTTTGGTCGAATGGTAACGCAATTGTACAGTACGCTTCCTATTCTAGCATAGCATTCGAAAGGAATCAATGTTTTCCACCATAGAGAACTATGTAGATAGAATCAGTATCATTGCAAGATCATTGAGTCGATCTCTCTATATTCATCGTGGATAAGGACCATGTTTTCTGCCGTCGCAGTGAGCCGAATGAGACCCAACAGGCAGGGGCCAAACAAGGCTAAAAAATCAATCATTGTTTCGCTTAGTGTCATTTCATTGCCGAGAAGTCCATCCTGAGTTCAAATCTTTCGTTTTATATCCAGTATACGGAGAGGAAATAATTAGACAAATTCTTTAGTCACCGCTGTCTCAAAATTCCTGGAGGATCCCCTGACACGGTAGTCACTCCGGCGCATGTTGCCTCAACATGGAAATGGAAGGAGGAGTCGAGCGTTAGAGTTTCGATGGTGATCTATGCCTTCTTTTCAGTTTGAAATAAATAAATAAAACACAAGATATGGCGTACAACTGTCCCTGACAGCTGATTCTTCCATTGGTTTTCCCTTGTCCATAATATCAACGTCAACAAAATTCATAGCCAAATAGCGTGTGAGTATTTTCTGAAAGAACTCTGTGAATCTTTTTGTTAGATAATGGTAATAATCTTTTGATCTCTCTATGTCCAATTGAGAGATATGGATGGCCCCACTAGTAGATGGGTCAGTTGGTGGAGCAGTTAGTTGGCTGTCATCGGTAGCCAACAATTAGACTTCCCTGTCCCTGGCTTGCAGCAGTGCTAGTCGAGTGTTTAGCGGCCCGAAAGACGGGGCTCGTTTGTCAAAGAATCTTTTCAATTAGTTTCAACCTATTCGCTATATAAATAAATAAAGTTTTTGTTTCACTGCTATTTCCTAATCGCCTCACGCGTCACATGCTCCATTTCCCAAGTTGTTTTTCGTTTGTTTGAGTAGTAAAAGTATTGTAAAATGAAAAATGCACTTTTAAAAAATAGACGTAAATTTTTATGGCCGTGCTAAAGCTCAAGCGCGACGCCGAGAGAGAGAGACAAATAATAACAGTCTGCGGTTTGGAAGCTGGCAGCGAGCCCGGTACTGTTTCACTTTATCGCCTGATGTCGAGAAAAAGGACACCCGGAAGGAAGGGTTGCTGATTGTCCCAGGTCCGGTTGTCCAAAAGTCACGACTCCTCCCCATTGTTCGCTGCTTTCTACGGAAACCGCGCTGGAGACGGCAGCTGACGTAGCCAGGAGCACCACATAGGGGGACCATCTCGGATGGCATTTGAACAAACATACAATACAGTGAGAATGCCGCCTGACCTCTCACATAGACACGCGAGGCTGACGTTTGCCCAAACTCCCATCAATTGGCGCAAAGACGATTAGAAGAGGGTCATTTTCACGAATGTAGAGTCCGTGTCGACCCTGACAGCTGGAGTTTCCGTGTGTTTGGAGGGATACCGCTCAGCGCTTCAAAGGAGCCAATATCTTGAAAAGAGACGTCGGGGTGGATCGGTTCTCTTCAATTTGAACGACGAGGGTCACGGGAAAGGGGTCAAACAACAAAGAAAATGCAAGGCCTCTCACTGCACGGGTCACCAAAAACATTTTACAACAAAATAACATAATAGTTTATCTCCGAGACAGAGGTGCTAAAACTTATTTTAGCTCTGCTCGTCGAGGAGATAAGCGTATTTAGACCGCCTCTAATAGTGAACTAGGAGTTTCCTTTGAACATCACTGCTAAATATAGTTGTCCCCGACAATTCCACGAATTGAAATGTCAAGTTGAAAATTGGAAAGTCCAAGATCGCGATGTGAATTGTAACTTAGTAGATTGTGTTGACCTATTTTTTTAAAAGCTTTAATTTTGGAAATTCCATTCCAAGAATTGTTGACTTTTTAAGATGGAAGTTTGACGTAGTGAAACGTGGTTCGTTAATAAGCTATTGTGACGTACATTAAACGCTTTAACTATTTGACTTTTCTAGTATTTCACATTTTTTCCAAACAATGGCAAGCAGTTCGTTACTCGATGAAGATTTAACAATGATGAGTTTCTAGAAGATCTTCAGCGGTTTTATTTAGTGACCGATGAAGTCAAAGAAGATTCAGCGCGGTAGAAGTTTTCTGCTCGAACTGATGAGCGAATCCGGCCAATTCTAATTCTTATGGAAAAGTGTCATCCGGACATAAAATATTCATTTTAGCTCCGGAGACATGTCAATTTAACTCCGATGTTCACTATTGGAGGCGGTCATAAAATCACTTTGCTGCCTCAGACCTAAATCAAATTGAATGTTTTTGGAATTACATCACAAAGTCCTGACCATGAAAGTGAACCCGCCAAGACCTAAAAAATGCTGCCCATTTACAGGCAGAGATACAACAAGCAAACTTGGCAACAAAATATCCGATGAAATATCAGCAATCTCATGATGCCAAGCAATGATACGAGTCGGTTTTTTCTAGCAAATAGGCTATAAAGATTTTTTAGATAAAAAGGTATGAAATCTGTACTTTAAAATCTAAATTTAAATTGCGTGTTTCTTGATCGAGTTTTATGAAATCTTTATGAAACTCGACCAAGCATTGTGTGTCTAAATTGAAAATAGGCTTTGCTATTGGGTAATTTTAGAACGAAAATGATAGCAGTCGAATATATATCATTACCGTAACGTGTATTTCTAACCAATACTCCATCCATTAACTGAAATAGAATAATATAATTGTCGCTTCGAGGTAAATATATTTATCATTGGTTTTTGCCAAGCTTTGCTAGAGAGGTCCCATGTGGAAACATAACTGTGAGCTATATGTTTAACAGCTGACTTATTCGTTTGAGAAAAATTACTGCATAAACAGCTAAAAATAGACTCAGCCCGCTAACCAGTTATTGGCAGGTGCGAAACTGATTGGTATTTTTTTATGTATAGATGTACAGTCGCATATTTGTAGTTTATCTTGCCTAAACATTTTTTGGGAAAACGTATATTATGTGGTTCGTCTAAATTTCCCCCACATTGTTAACGTATTCTTTTTACATTTCAGTTGGTGAAAATGGTAATCGTCGTATCCCTGCTCTACACCATATCTCAACTACCGCGTCACGTGATGTACCTCTGTTCCTTCTTCTATCCGATGTTCTGGGTGGCCAAGCGGAAGATCTGGATCATTGCTGTTCTGTTCTCGACCTCTTCGAGTTGTTACAATCCCTTCATCTATCTGTGGATGAATCGTCGGCGACGGGAGGCGTCATCTAATCTTCGTCTGGAACAATTGCGAGACCAGATGCGCACCTCTAATCCTGTTCGCATCACCGCGTCTTGATGATATGGCGGATTTGGAGGCGGCGACCTGCGGAAGAGAGTTTCAACTTGCAGTAACCCCTGTCTAACTTTATGAATAAGACGGAGTGTTTTCCAAAAAGAGGTTTGCATAAATCAGCTAGAGCATGAGTCACGGACGCCAAAATGTGTAATGTCGATTGTTTGCCATGTGCTAATATTTACTTTCGCCTAATGTGTTGCACTATGTATTATTGCTTTAGAAAATGCATCACTTATTGCAAGGATTTAACATTACCAAATCAGTCGTGGCATTTGGTAGGCCCCGTAAAACTACGCGCGTGAGTAATTCATGTTAATGTTATTCCACCGCATAATTTAAATACATCAAACAGTTGTTGTTTTCAAACGTCTTTGGTAAAAGCATAGAAATTGATAAACTCAATCTGTAGTAATAACTTTGCCGGCAACCTGTTTATATTCCTACAACGGCTATAAATTATCGTATTTCTACTCGTTTCATTTATTAATTTCTATGACGTCAGAAACCAACAACTGTTGACGGTATTTAAAACTTGTTCGCTTTTACGGAGTTAAATGCAATAAATATATACATATAACGAAATTGGCATAATACATAGTATAGGTAAAATGTGGTTTTTGCCTACCAATTTCCACTGTTATTTTAAGAAGTGAAAATCGTCGCTTCTAATTGGTCGAAAGAGCAGCCAATCAAATTACACATGGAAATCATATTTAAGGCTATTGCCGTGTCTACTCTAGATGATGATATTCCAGACTCTTTAGCCTTTTCTTTCACACTAAGCAAATTTTTGAAACTTTTGCTTTAAGAGTTTGAGAAAAAAGAATTACGAAAAGTCAAGTTTCAGTATAAAAATAAACATTTCCATTGACAATAATTTCGCTACACACAAAGAAGAAGAAAGAAAAAAACGGTTATATTTCAAAGTAGAAAGAGAAGAATCAAGCTCTAGGTGAACATATATTGCCATTGCGACTGCTTTCGAGGGACATTGTAACAAGAACACGAAAATTATAATTGACTATTTAAACAAATAAAAGACGCGCCAGTTTTGCAAAAAGTCTGCATTGCTTAGTAGTACAGACTGTATCATAAAATGAGCGTGTGTCCGAGGGTATCTTTATTTACGTTTTCTAAAAAGCTGCAGAAATATTCATAAATACACAAGACATTATTTACATACTGCAGTACCGTCCTCGGACAAGGTTTGGCGACAGACTCAGCCAACATCCGAGACACTGTCCTCCAGATCTTCCTGTTTTGCGCCAATTTCTTGCACTCCGGATAGATCTTTCCACTCCATTCCCTGATGTTACCCAGCTAGCACTTCCTAGGCGCACCTCTACATCTTGTTCCTTCAACCGCTCTCTTCATTACCAACAGTGTTAGGTCTCCTGTACAGCCCCTAACCACCACGTGTCATCTTTAGCTGTACCACTTTCTTCAAACCCGCAGCTCCTCCAGCACTGAAGCGTCTGTTCGATGTTTACCTCTGTTTAACGGTCCAGCTCTCAGTGCCACACAGAAACACCTGGAATTAATCGCATCTTGAAAGTCGAGTATCTTGTCCTCCATGATATAATATCCAGCTTAGCTGTATTTAGAGAATTAGAAACGATTGGTGTTTTGTGATACAGTCTCCTTTATTGAAAGCTCAAACTAAGGAGCAAGAAATAGAAGAAATCACAAATAATGCGGGGAACTATCAGAGGAGACCAAGCCAGAGTTCTGGAGAATACGAATACAAAAAACAGCGAACGATTAAGGACAACCTTTATTGGTAAACAAAATTAATCAATGTGTTAACCTACTTTGTATAAAAAGAGATCAAGAGAAAGAAATCCGAAAGATCTAACCCTTTTTAATAAAACATTTAACTAAGCTGGAGCCCCAAGAGACTGTAGGCAAATAGAATTACAAAGTGAAAGAAGAGTTGGTATATGTTTCCTGTAAACAGAAGTGGATGGTGGGACTGAGAAGCAGTTTTCAATTATTTGAGAATCTTGAACTTTCCATCAAGCCAACACTGTTACTTGCTATCCCTCAATAGCACACTGTCTTTGCAATAGGAATTTATTTATTTGAAAACCCATAGAGGTTTTGATGTTACAAAAATGTGTTTCAATGGTAAATGAATACGCGAATAAACCATTAAATTTTTCGACGCAGAATAGAGAAGTAAAGGTGGCATAAACGTTCAGTTAGTGGTCAGAAGAGAAAGAGGCACGTTGATTCCTCAAACTGGCGATGATGACCGGAGCTCTGCCGTGGTTCAGGATATTCTGAAGACCGTAGTTGTTGGTCACGGTTGTCTTGAACAAGCTGATTGACAGTTCTATCGGGTAGGCACACACAAGAACCAGTCCTGTCATGGCAATCGATGTGTCGCCGTAGTCGTAGTTGGGAATGATAATGGCGAAGGCACGGTTTTCGGATGGCTTAGAGCTTTTCCCTCTGTTCATTAGTGGACGAGAAGTACAATACCTGGCAGCAGTAAGATACAGGGGTCTGTTGCATATAAATGTATTTGCTAATAAAAAAGTATGAGAATGAATCGCAGAAGTAAACAAGTTAAGATAACTATGCAGTTATTTTCTTTACGGTAGTTGATTCTCTCTAGCCATTGAATTGTTATAGTCTGATGACGTTAAAGAGAACGCACCAATCAAATCATCGTAGTAAATTTGATGACCTACTTCATTTATTAGCTAATAACGGATAATTATTAGTATTTTAAATTTATTAGGACTAATATTTATCAGCAAATTACTAATAATTTATTAGCTAATAAAAGCTGAAGTTTTATGCAACAGACCCCAGGTGTGATGAGTGCAGTGTATAGGCGGAAGCAATCTCGGTAGCAGGAATTGCCTGATCTTTTCAATATTTGGAGAGTATAAATCCGACGGCTTGCTTTCTTTCAGGTGTTGTCCACATTATTGCCCCATGAAAGCGTTTCGTTTATGGTCACACCGAGTAGTTTTACAGATGTCAGAGGATTTATTTCAGTGTCCTGGATCGGGATTGAGGGCCAGGAGTGTTGGTGCTTCCTAGGGATTGCTACTCGGTGTTTCTGAGTTTGTATTCCATTGAGTTTTGTGTTGTCAGCACATGTCCGTGTAACCACAGGAATACAGCATTCCTACAAGGTCGATTTTTCTGCTTATTTGACAATTTCTAGTAGCGTTGAGTCATCGACGTATTTCACTTCTGCATCTAGATCATTCACCAAGACGAGAAATAAAATAGGACAAACAACGGGTGCCCTGTGGGACTCCGCTGCGTAAACCGGAAACAATGTACAGTATGTTTAATGTATTCATTTTATCCTACTACCATATAAAGCGACTTTTGGTAAAAAGAAATGGTAACCTTGAGTGGCCGACGTTTACCAGTGAGTCCACAAAATGTACGCCCAAGTTCACCAAAGTTACGCCCTCCTCTCTCCACCAAACTAACGTCACCCACAATCCACCAAACATACGTCACTATCACAGAAAAATATTGATTAATTTTTGTATTGTAAATTAAAGAGAAGGAATACTAGGCCTATATCTACGGTATATATTGTTCAAACAGTTCAGGTCATTCGTCTAGACCTCTCTATGTCTTGGGTACCGTCACAGGAACAACATTTGATCATCTAAAGAGAAATGTAATTCTTGTTGTGTTTTGTCAATAAAATTATACTTGTACATTGTGCCACTACAAAGATTATTGATTGCGTGTTGATCTCTGACTGGACCATGTTATTTGGATATGATGTATATGGAATTTACCAGTAAGGTAAAATATCCACGACAAATATATGTACGTGCATATCTGTTTCGTTTCAGAAATATTCTATTCATTGAAGTCAAATACTGTAATAAAAAATGTACTGGAATTGTGTGTTTTTTTGCTTAATAAGAATTGGAAAAATTTAGATAAGGCAATAAAGTGCTTAATTTCAATTGTATAATTGTAATAAATTATATATGAATGTTTTTATACAAACTGATTGAATAAGGTTAAACACGTCTACGTAATATATTAAGTTCCAGACATCTGGACAATTTAAATGTCACGTGTTAGAATGTTTCTAAGAATAACAATCCTCGACAGGAATGACAGAATAATCAAAGCCAGAAATTGTAGTGAAAATCAGACATGGTTTTTAGACCAAACAAAGGGAGAAATGATTAATTTAGGAACTATTATCGAAAGACACCTCGAAGTGCAGAAGCCAGTTTACATATGCTTTATAGATAACGAAAAGGCTTTCCATAGAGTATTACACGATAAACTAATGGCGTGCTTAGACCGTCTGGAAATGGACTACAATGATAAGAGAGTGATAGAGGATCTATACAACTACGATGCGAGTTGAGAATAGTGTAACTGATGAGTTCCCAATAAGGAGAGGCGTCCGATAGGTATAGCAGAAGACACCTCTGTAAAGACGAAAGATGTTTTGACATCACGTTCCCTCCGTTTGAAGCTAAGAAATAAAGGGGGCTAAAGTGTTATGTGGTCTCAACGTTTCTTTATGCATCAGAGTCCTGGACATTAGACAAAGAGTTGATAGACAAGAACAATGCCTTTGAAGTATGGACATATGGAAGAAAGTTCCGAATCTCATACATACTGTAGATAGGAAGACTAAATGGAAAAGTGCTAGGGATGGCAAGGGAAAAGGTAAAAGAAAGGAATATTCAATGCTGTGTACATGCTATAAGAGCGAACGAAAACAAATATGAAAAAAAAATTGTTCGAGGTCAAGATTAATTGGTATGTACACGGAGAAGAGGATGACAGAGAAGAACATAGTCGAAGGACGCGGCAGATTGGTTGTTGGAGATGGACTACGCAGAGGCTGTTTGGAAGGCGCACAGCAGAGGGGAGTGGAGATCCATGGCAGGCAACTTTCTGAGAAAAAGTTGACACCCAAAGAAGAAGGACATTTTTCACTGAAAACGGCATAGCTATAGATTCAAACTATCGAAAACTATTCAAAAATTCAAAATGACTGCCAGATGATATCACAAGACGTTTTTATTTTAAAAGATCACATCTGCACAATAACAAACTATTATTAACAGGAAAGCGATAAATAGTTTAATATTGAATGTACCACCCTCTGGCATCTTGTATTTACCTGGAAACGATGTGCAAACTGGCCACCAATCGGGTCCAGAAGATTTTCTTTCTTTCTTCAGAGGACGACGAAACGTTGCCATGATATTAGCGGCGGTCAGTACACCTCCTAAGCAAGTCCCGCATGACTCGATGGGGTTGACGTCCGGTCAAACTGACTGAAGCCAGTCCAATGTGGTGTGGCGTTATTGTTCATCAAGTGGCACTGGTTACATCGTCCGAGTGTTCGCAAACCAAAAGGAAGCAGAAACTTTTCCAATACCCCCTGATCCACAGACCCGTTCACTCGCTCCAAAAAGTTAGTGCTGAGCTAACCGTCTGGTGAAATGCACCACCGCCACGTGTGATCTCCTCGAATACACAGTTGCGCAGTAACTGCTCCCTTGACCGCCGCCAGACGCGAAGACGACCATTTCTTCTCTGGAGCTTGATTGAAGATTTGTCCGTCCAAATCACCTGTGCCCATTGATCCACGGACGACGCAAGACGACCTTCACTGGCCCAGTTTAGCCTGGGACCTCGAAAGGCGAATTGGTTGTCGTGCGCGCATATACCGTCCTCACCAAGTCGTCTGATCACCGTCTTTGTTGACACTGGGTCTCCATCGTGGGTCCGAACAGCCAATTGGTACCTTAAGAGGGTTGCTGGCATCCAACGGTCCTCCAATGCTAAACGTCTCAGTTGTCGGTCATCGCGCCCAGTGGACATTCGGGGCCTTCCATTCCCACTTTGTCCCGTTTTCTGCCACGTCTTCACCGCCCGTCGTCGTATGCTTCTCTTCGACCTTCCAAGATGAACCACGATCTGACTCCATGACAGACCCGCTCTTCTCATCCCAACCGCTTGCCATCGCTCGCGATCAGTCAGGTGCGGCATGATTCAGACACTTTGTGAAAACTTAAGACAAATTTGTTTAGTAATTTAGTGACATTTGAATTTGAATTGATAATAATTGATTATTTACAGAGTCACGGTCAATATTTTGAATTAAGCTATGCCGTTTTTTGTCCGACTGTATACAACATATACAAGAGTTAATCTGCCAAGTCTGATGCAGTAAGTTGTAAAAACGAAAGATATTTTTTTAAATTCTCCTGAATCGTTATTAGCAAAGTCCCTTGACGTCGAATTAAAACTGATATACTAAATAAAAATGTTCTCTTATTTTTGTCTTCTCTAAAGTTTAATTAGATTCGCGGTTTCTTCTATAGAAAAACGTCCCGTCTTCATGTTTCACAATAATTTCAGTTATTAGCCTAGCCCATTTATGCTAGAAGGAAAAAGCAATTAATTTCGAAAATATTTTACTTCTATAACATATATGTTTATACTGTATACGTAAATGGGAAAATAAGTAGTCAAATCCCACTAATATCTATTTACAGATCCCTAAAAATAAGGATGCGTTGACGCAACATGAGCGGGATATGGTAATATTAAATGAATGTCAAGTACATGTTTTGAATGCCATATATTTTTGTGACACACGTTTTTTGCCAATACCAATCCTACAGGCAGTGCACATGGAAATCGTCTGCGAGTTACATTGTATGGATTTGGTAGCGTCATTTTTGCTTGATCATTGTGTGATTCTCCTTGCGAGAGCAGATGAACGACCTGTCGAATGTATTTGAAGCTCGATGATGGGAATGAGACTAGTCAGAAATGATATGGCCACATTTCGACGAAATGTCATCAAGTCATCACTTTTATTGAGCTAATGGGAGAGGAACCAAGCAGTCACACAGCCACGAGAAGAATCAACAAAGTTGATAAAAGTAGCCACCATCAACCATTATTTTCCTTCGTTCAGATCCTGCACCGCGAGACAGATTTGTCAGGAATGTTCTTCACTCCTCCAATACAAATTATTATTGTTTGTTGTTGTGAACAGCACAAAAGACGAATCAGAGGCTGCCAACTGCCAGATCTTGCTGGTCACCATACTGGTATGACATAAGGAGTTTAAATTAAACAAATATGAACAGCAAATAAAAACAATTGAGAATAAAGTGAACAACTAAAGTGCAAGAAGTCACGTACAGTGCAGATATAACCGGGACGGGGGAGCAGATATGGTGGTCATCAATGCACGATACAGCAAAATTCAATTCAATCGTTACAGCAAAGGGTGTGAGACAAAATAGGCAGGAATTATACAGTTGTATCGAAGGACTATATGAAATACTTATTTAAATAGTCATTTTTTAGATACGAAGTAAAAAGAGGAAAACCAAGCTCAAGGCAAACATTTATAATCATAACGCGACCGGTTTCGCTTATCAACA
>JAUYWV010126790.1:0-11382 GCA_032274565.1 Nematoplana nigrocapitula
ATTGTTAGTAGTCTAATAACAAAACTGCCTATCCCAAAAGCCTCATCTTCAAACCACTTCACTCTTTTCTGAATACCAAAATGCCCAATTTCTAAACCTAAGAAGGTAATTTCTAAACTTTGTGTGGGCATCCCTTTTATTGGTAAAAAGATTTTATCGTGTGCTAAAGGCTTTGAATATTCATATTTCTGTTTATTTTAGCACGTTTAAGGTGAAATCTTATTTTTCTCTCAAAGATGTTACTGAATTTGGTTTGAAAAGTGGTGTCCTTTACAAATAAATTTGCCAGATTGATTCTGGTATTCCTGCATTGGAAAAACCAAACGCCACTTGTAAAGAACGCAATCAGGAGCATTCTAAAAGTAATTCGGCTATTTTTTCTCATTTGGCTTCATGTAATAATTGTAATTAAAAATTCTTTGTAATCATAGATTCTGCCAAGCACGAATTTAAGAAGCCCTTCATATTAAGTCTTAACAACCTGCTCTTAACTCTCAAATATATAGATCCGGTAGCCAGTTTTTGTTAGAAATTTTTTGACTCGTTTCATTTGTTGCATATCTTGCTGTTGTGTTTTCGTGCATCCAATACGTATTTGTGTCACTGTTTTATTATTCGCCTGATGAAGACAACAGTTGTTGTCGAAATCGTTTGCTTATGGAAATAAATGTTTACGATATTCGCCTACTTTCTACTCTGGTATTTAAAAACAGTCACTGTTTCAACGCTATTTATTTACGTGTTTTGTTTCTCAAGGCGATGAGCAGAGTCAAAGTAAGACTATTGGGGAAGTCATTTCATTCTTTTTGGGAGTCACGGGTGATACAGGGTATAAATGAACGAGGGATACACGAATGACCATTAGCTAATCTCTAATCAATTGACGGTCTGCTTTCTGGAAACAGCGTCACTCTGGAGATAGTTGGTTACAATAACCAGGAGTTGTACATACTTCGTAGATAACTAATAAACAGGATATCGATCGAACCCCTCAAACACTTACATACAAATGTAGGCCCCAAGAGGTTTGCTCTTTTCATTTCCTAGGATTAAAACTAGACACATATCTACAGCAGTTATCTTATAATTTAACCAGTCGAACTCAGAATTGGGGAATTCCACAAAGCTGGACGGCTTGGTGTCTGCGCTAAAATGAAAACTATTTTCTACTTAAGCGTCAACTAAAAACAATAGCCATGTCCTTTTTAGAAGCTTGGTGTCTATACTGAAGCCAGAAAGACACCGGAGTCCTTGTCGATATATTCTTTAAACTTGGAATCTGAACCACAATTCAATGCAAAATCGGTCATCCTCATTGTCATAAGTGCCGTCCTCCTTGAGGTTGGGCTTCGAATGAGGCACATCCTCTTCTTTTCACGCCTCGTACGTACTCGCAAGAGGGGTATTGACGGGATCGAGTGGGGGCTCCACACGACCCTCCTCCGAAGAAACCGAACAACTCTTCTTGGGTCACTCAGCGCGTCCCGAACAGTAGCACCATGTCCCATGCACGTACTCGGGCCGTGGTCCAGAAGGGGCAATCTAGGAGGAGGAATCCTGATGTCTTCGATGCACATCTCATTGGGAACCTTCTCCCCTGTTTCCTGTCCTGCACCAGTGTCTTGCATTTGTAAAGTATATGTCCAGTCCAGGTGTTGATGTTGTTTGTCTACTGCAATTTCAGTGCACCCTAATATCTCATTCCCCCATCACAGTCTGCGCTAGTTTCCCAGCGCTACCACGTGCCACATGACCAAAATATTATAGTTTCACTTTCCCAGCTCTTCACAAGAGATCTCTCTCTCTTCAAGATACACCAATCATACGCCGTCAGCACCATGCACATTTCAAACGACTTCTTTATCGTCCACCCCTCTGATCCATAAATAAAAATTGACCCTATTAGTGTCTTCATGAGTTTGATATTTACTTCTTCCCTGCTGTGCCTACTTCTCCAGATGTTGTCCAGCCGTGCCGCTTTTGCTCTTGCCATACGGATCCTCCTCTCGGTGTCCATTGTGCAATCTCTTGCTGAGTTTTCGTATGAGCCAAGGAATTTAAATGTGTGAACTTGCTTCACTGTCTCATCTCCAAATGTAAGTGACACTTGACATTCTGTCCTACTCACCGCCATTAAATTTGCCTTTTGGGGGTTCATCGTGAAAATCGTCTAAAGTGGGGCAACTGTGAATGAATTATTGCCACTGTCTGGTTAACTATACCTGCCGATGGGAAGTTGCACCCAACGACATTCATATTCTCCTAGCCCCAATACGTTCTCTTAATCAATACAGATATCATCGCAATAAAAACACAGGTCCAGAGAGGGAACTGTCATTCCATTATAGATGCTATCTACCAATAATTAAAGGATTTATTTACAAAAACGTTGAAAATCGTCCCCCCCAAAAAAAGGGCTGCTTTCTCCGCACTCACCGATTCATATCATCAGAGAGTTTCTCCAAACAGACCATGAATATCGAGTCGAGCTCCTTGTCCGAAAGGATCCGTCCAAGTTCCAACAGAGGTTTCACACATGCCGCCCTCACCACCCGTTGATTATCATTCACCAGACTGGATGACAGCGGGAGATGGGTAGACAGAGTGTTGGACAGGCTACCAAATATGTTTACGTAAAATAAAATATATATATATATTTATTTATTTTATAGACCATAGACATACATAAAGTACCATATTGCAGAGGCCAACCAAGGATTTGAAAAAGGATGAGAGGCTCCCAAGAGAACCCAGTCGTTTTAGGAACTAAATTTGCAAACACGTTTTCGGTTCTAACTAGGGACAAAACTATACACAGGTACTGGCGAGCTGAAGAGAACGATAAAATTAGCTTTTCCTACTCAGAAAGTAGGTTATTCCCCACAAAAGCCAACCTCGAAGTCCTAGACCGATGAAGCGGTGCTTGCCTGAACTCTAACAAAGTCAGAGTTTTTTGTAAAGTTCCCTGCTTCTGCAGCAGGTTATCTCCCTAACCAGCCAGTGCCCAAGCGGAAGAATATTAACTTTGAAAAACCGCAGAGAAGGAATGAGTTGGGCGTCCAGAGAAGAAATGCCTTCTTCTAAGAGCAACAATATCCGAATTTTGTCACTTGTTGGATAGGTGACAGACGGATTCTTCGTACTCCAGGCATCCCCCAACCATACCCAACACCAAACCCTCTACAGCAGATTTGTGTGATTAACATGACATACTACTATGATAGTAGTTATGTAGAGGTGGACACCCGCATCCACTGCAGAGGACAGCGGCCACAGGAGGAGACACCGAACGCCGGACAGTTTTTGTTTGTCCTGACGGACTTAGACGGTGCACCGCGATGGGTACTGTCCGTTAACAACTGGTGTTTGGACAGCCACTGAAATTAATTATGATAGGTTCAACTAACCGTGAATAGAACCAGGTTCACCTCGGTGTTCGTAGCAAGCACGTTTCCACTACACCACCGTGGCTGTTGGAAGATGATCTTCGCGAGATTTTGGTAATTTTTAATTGACTCGGTTCATAATTTAGTGTTAAGTTGTATACTCTCGATTGCAGCTTTTAAATAAACTGTAATAAGCACATACTACTTTGTAAATTAAAGGAGTAATTTAAATACAACCCCAGTAGTAGCTTAATAACCCCCTTTGCTCCAGCCAAGTCCTTCTCAACCCTGAGCTATCAATGACATGCCGGAGATGACATGTAGATTTTTTCTTCGCGCTGGACAAACGGTAGATATTGGGAGAGAAGTGAAGAAGTACAGCAAGCACACATATTTGGAAGGGATGTACATGGAGAGGACGGCTTGTTTGTTTGCCATTAGTCAGATACAAGTGCAACACATCTCGCGCTCCTCCCCTCTCCACCCACGAAGCACTCGCTCGGCCAGAGGCGAAGCAAAAAACAGTGTGTGAAAAACTCTACCACCCGACGAGTCGATCGATGGACGCATACATGACACATACATACACACGGGCACACACTCACTGACTCCATCAACTAACAGAAAAAGAAGACAGGTAAGTAACAAACGAAGAAACGAACCGAGGAACACGCAGAAAGGAACCAA
Organism: Nematoplana nigrocapitula; assembly: GCA_032274565.1. NCBI lineage: Eukaryota > Metazoa > Platyhelminthes > Proseriata > Nematoplanidae > Nematoplana > Nematoplana nigrocapitula. Next base: position 4,074 of record JAUYWV010126790.1, read on the forward strand.
CAGTTGAAAGCGATACACATATTAGCAAAGGTTCGATTACACTATAATAAACAAAAATATATTAAAAAATTACACACAAAAGTCAGAGTTCAAAAGGACAAACCGCAGCAGCGAATACACATTTAGTAACAACTGCCTCTTTACACTCTGTCACTGCTTTCAACAAGAGATCAAGCATGTGGTAAACAAAGAGACTATCTCTCTCTCTCTCGCTACATCACATACTGTATAGATGGTCAGCCAGTTTAGACATCTACCTCCACTATAGCTGTACACCAATGTGGAAAAATGACACTTCTCTCGGGAGCTACTGTATATCCAGAAACACAGTCAGTAGAAATAATTAGTAGAGTTATTTTATTCTACTGCTAGCTCGACTACATAGTTTATCGACAATTGGATTTATTGGCTGGCGTGAATACTGACTGCTACTGTAATAAAATACCCCTTTCAATTCAACAGAATTCTACAAAGAATCAGTTTTTTATCTCTATCGAGCCTAGAAACCGGACACATCGCATTTTCTCTTAGCACGCCAGAAGTTCTAGTCTACTGTAGATAGAAGTGCGATGTAACCTCAAACACCGTTGAGTTCATGTGACACTGATGAATCGGCGATATTGCAAGATGTATATTTCTTTATAGTTTTACGTGTATGCATTTTGTATAAGTACCAAATCTACTGTGAGTAGTTAGCAGTTAAATCAAAAAATTATCAATAGTAATGCATATAGCATAACTATCGGCCATTTTTGTATTGACCCTCATCGGAATTGCTTCTAATGTTTGCACGGCTTTTCATTCAAGAGACAAAACGATTTGTACAACACGATTTGAGTAGTAAGTTTCTCTAAAAAAATCGTGGATCGAGTTCAGAGGAGGCTTACTTGGGTAGAAGTTGGACCATATCGGTTTTCACCGTTGAACCGGCTATTTTGATGAGCTCCGCCAACTCCTGAACAGCTGCAGACCGCACGAGAGGAACCTCGTCTTCATTGGCCACCAGATGAAATAAGCGACTAGACACACAGAATAAAGGGAAATATTGAGAAGAAATAAAATTTTACTAATGGCTTACACGAGATAAAATGACCCGAATGAATGCACAACAGACTAACCAGGGTACTAAGACAAACCTATGCGAAGTGGAGCAAATGTGCGGTCACGCAAAAACGTATCCCTTTTTGGGGTGCGCTGCGCAAAACAGCATGAGTATAATTCAGCTGCATTTGGCGTGGCAGCAGAAACCAAGCTAATGTGTCTTGCATATTTAAAGCAGTGCTCCCTCTGACCTCATTCCCCCCCCCCCCCTACAACAGATGAGAGACTTTAATTAGATTTTCGCTTCCACAACGAGGACCCCACTACTAGATCATGGCCCAACAACTACGGAACAGGTGATATGGGATTACGAAGCAGGTTCTAGATACCACTGACACCAGTACCGGATTGTTCGTTGCCAACAGCTACATATTTCCTCACTAAGCAAACCAATGCGGCATGGAAATCTACCACCTAGTCTGAGCGGTGGGTGGCCTAGTGGTTAGCGACGCTGACTGCGAAGCCAGACATCCGGGGTTCAAATCCTGGTTGTGTCACTAAATTAATTTCAGCACCGCTTCCCTGACAGTGGCCGTGGTTTGGTGCGTAAAAACACTAAAAATATCATTGGTGTGGTTGAATGGCCCCTCCACTAAAGCACTGACTGCCCGAAGGTAAAGCCAGCCGCCTCCACGTGGTGCCCTCAGGTTGATCCAGTGACTTCCCCCGACTGCCCGGTGTGCGGGATTCCCGACACAATTGACCATCTGCTGCAGAACTGTGCGTCGGGTGAGCAGGCGCGAGTGGACCTCTTTGGCTCGGGGGCTACCTTCCGGGTAATTCTACTATCCCCCTTAGAAATGGGGCGCCTGACGCCCTCGGCCTATATCCGGCCAGTAGACTGGGCAGGCGTGCTGTGAACAAAGAAGAAGACGACCGCCAGAGAATGTACTTCCTGCTTGGCAAAACCTGAGGAGTACAATACTTCTGACCTGAAAAAAGCAAATACCCAAGGATAACTGGAAACGTCTCCATCTTATCTGAGTCAGGAACATGACTGTTCACCTCCAGCGGGCAATGAGTAAGTGGACAACATTGCCAAGGAGCTATCCAGGGATGACCAACGACCGGAACCAGTGAGTACCCCGGCCATCGCCTAGGCAGCCAGACGAGAAAAGAGAAATGGAGACAGAGTTGGTCCGACAACTGGTACTCCAAAGTTTTACATGGGTCGAAGACTGGTGACTACATCGGCGTTGACAGAAACAGAGCCGCCACAATACATCAACTCCGCACGGGTCACTGCTCCTTAGCCCTCCATTCAAACACCGGATTGGAGGGGCACCATCGGATAACTGACAGAAATGCGAAAACAAGACTTTCATTGCGACCATATGTAATTGATGTGGAATGGCCCCCGACACAACGCGTTACCCCTTCGCAACAAACTTCTATACTACGATATTCCAAATTCTTCTCCTGGTGAATTTTTTCTTCAACGTTCTTCCCGTTGCGAGCGCCTTCATTGCAACGGGTACTCCAGTCTTCGTTCCTCTTACCTCCGTCGGATGGGTCAGTCCGACTCCCCCTCTTGCCCTTCTTGTGGGGAAGCCAAGGCCAGCAGGATCTCTCTCATCTTCAGCCCTCTGCCTTGCCATCTTTGGTGAATCAGTGAGCCTCATTGACCTTTGGAAACGCCTGTGGAGAGTTGCCAGGTTGCTGGGCCTCGGCTGCCCCCCTCATCCTCTAGAAGGGGCCGGATATTAAACAAACAAACACCGATAAACGTGCTAAACGCAGCCAGGATTCCAACAATCGGACTCATCCTGTATCTCCGTTTCTTGGCTAACACACAGAAGGCGAAGCACTTCTTATTATTATTCCCGGTCGGGTGGGCGCGTCAGCACCCCGATCTCCGTGTGGAAGCTCAGCACCCTGGCCTCGTCCGCCAGGATCCCGAGGGAAGGCTTGTCACCTAGACAAGAAAGACGGGCGAAATGGTGGGAGGGACAGTGAAGGATTAGGTGAGGGAGATCCTCCGGGAGTCGGAGGCAGAAAGGGCAAAGAGGGGAGTCGGGGTCTCGTCAGGGGAGCCGGAACTCCCACAGATACGAGTCCACCGACACGGATTCCTCTGAGAGGCCGTGCCGGTAGATACAACGCCCCTACCTCTCGGAGGAAAGAAAGGACGCGGGGGCCGCCCTCGCCCAGCACGGCCAGCGAGAGATCCAGGTCGAGATGCCGAAGTCGGGTGGCAGCGTGAGTAGGGCAGTCCAGGATGAGATGGCGGGTGTCCTGGGGCACACCTCTGCAGTTGGGGTAATCGGGGGACTCCGTTTTCCCGATTCGGTGGAGATACAGTATGTCTGGAGGAGGGGAGAGTGCCCGGAGCGGAGCTGGTAGTCGAGAGGTTGGGGTGCCTTGCTAGACCGACGGCAGTGGGTGGCACAGTGCGGGTCCGCTTTGTAGACCAGGCGATCGTAGTCCAGGACGTGTCGGGCTGTAGCGGACCGGACTGACCTCAGGGTCAATCCGATTCGTCTCAGTCGCATATTTTTAATTGAAATTGAACCGTTTTCTTCTACAGGCTGTTCATTTCTCATAAATCTTGACCGCCTGATCAAATAGTTTACGTGAGTTAATTCATGAGGTCTCTCTGAATGCCTCTGTACACGGTTTTGATATCAAGCTGATCCTCCGTCATCAAACCACAGGAAATCCATCTTCTATATAACCAGAGCATTACTATCGACACAATTGATTTATTCAGTAGCGTTGTATTCACTATTCCCTTTTTTATTTACCTTTCAGTTTTACACAATTATGTATAAATGCGAGGGACGGTGCGCTCTGAAGTTAACAAATCGACACGTGCTTAAACGCGTTTGATCTATAGGAGGGGGCCGTGCGGAAGCGGAAACATTTATGTCCGAAATTCAAACTCGAGACTTCAATCTATACGTTGCATCGAGTGAAAGTCAAATAATATAGCACACATGATAAGCAATAGAGGACTAATACTCCTTGGCCATCCTTGATACAGTCTTATGACAGTATACATCGAGGAGGTACTTGAACCCACATGGTCAGGGCATACGCTTAGTTAGGTGAGTTAATATTGTCTCGTAAGGACAACCGCTACATCACCTAATCTCTGAGTAAGGAACTGCCATTAACTGAACGTCGACATTGTCTCGATGACCTCATGGGGTCATCACGCCATCATGGTGTACCGCAAATATTGGGTCCATGATGAAATCCGACTCACTAACGGTGGATGTGCTCAAACAAGATCATGTGACTTGCCAACAATAGCTATAGAGCATATTTGGTTGTCAGTTTTGAATATGGTGGTTACGCAGTGATCACAGCACACAGGCAGGTAGATATGGAAGTAGCACGCACACTCGCATCAAGTGTCCTGTTCGTTTGGTGGCAAAGTCAACTGCCATCAGGACGACAGAGAGTTAAAGGTTAGATGCTGCCACTGCACAGCGCAATGCGAGAAGGAAACTAACTACATGTACACCGATCGGCGAGCCGCCATGTGATCCGATAGAAACGCATCTGTCACAATCAGCTGAGCTGATTCACCTCGTAGAGATGTTTATGCTTTGGCAACAATGCCGGACGGAGGCACAGATAAACCATTTAATCAGTTGCAAATCACAATAAACATCCGGGACAGAAGCAACAGGGAGAGAGGACGCAGACTGCACGCTGGAATACTCCCCCGCGAGCAAGGGGATGCGAGCTATTTTTATATTCCTGAAAGTCGAGCAACTCGCCACCAGCCAATGGTCTCTCTGCTCCCAATTCACTCCGCTTCGTCAGAGGGTTCTAGTCTTTTCCTGTCCTCGGATCAGTTTGCAAATGTCCTCGCTCGCGTTTTCTTCAGGGTTTATCGTTCCTAGTGGCTTGCTGCTCTATTAACTCCCTTGGGCCTCCGGAAGTGGCCAGATAACAAACAAACATACTTCCACTGAGTACCTACATACACCAACTCTACTTCTCCGGCAACATTCTTTCTCGCGAGAGTACTCCCAACCTCTCTCTCACTCAAATCTTCATCTCGCAAATCGTACTCAATTCTACGTCTTCAATTTCAAATTTCCCGCTACGTCCCCATACAGCCGTCTTCTCGTGGCGGGGTTGTCCAGAAAAACTGCTGCATTCCCTGGCACCTTCTACGGTACTTTCTCTATCTTGTCTCACGCGGAACTTGCCTACAACAGTAGCATCCTCCTACATTCATCGCATCTGTTTCTCTGCCCCTCCTGTCAGTCCGTCCAGTAGTCAATTTCTTCTCTATCCCTGAACAGTCAATGGATCCAGATGCCACCAGATTAGGAACTTACTTGGCGGTAATTCCAAATACAAAATATAATCAAAATATAATCGACTCACCCTTCCGCACCGCATGGCCGGGAAAACTCGGCCGGCCGGTCATACTGTCCACGGGGGTGTTTGAAAGCGATTTGGGCCGCATATCCCCATCCAATGGTCTACAGGCCTGCTGATGATGTTGCTGAATGCTGGGAGCCCGACCCCGAGCGGAGCCCGGCCCGCCGCCGGCAGCCGAAGAGGCAGGCTCGCCCTGGGAGTGGACCTTCTTTTCGAGGTTGTCGTGCTGTTTGGCCAACTCCTCGACCATCTTCTCCAATCGGGCGCGCTGCTCCCGCTCGTAGTTAAGAATGCGCTGCCATCGGCGCACGTTGTTGGCGGCGTTGGCCTCGAATTCCGTGCAGGCCTGAAAACAGTTTCCACGCGATATACTAGGGCAGGCAACACAGGGAGGAGATCCTACCGAATGATGTGGGCAAGAAGAAGGCGAAGTTGACGTCGGACGTGAAAAGACAGCACACACATACAAACACAGAGACTGTCGAATAAATGGCACGCAACGATTGCCGGAATGTTTTGACACACACAATCACACGCAAATCCTAATGGTCATCAAACGACAATTCACGATCATAGTTCCACTATGCAGCACGAGTGAGGGTGCAAAGGCAGGAGCGCGTTCACGCACACGCACACAACAGACATGTACTGTATATACAGTAGTAAGTACAGGTGTATGTGTGTGCAATAAAACCGCCGTCTCAAAGATTGGAGTTCAACGATGCTGGGTCATAAACTCCGCCGGGGTACTTCAATTTATACATCATATCACAAAACCCGTCTATGAGGTTATATATAAAACAGTTAAAGATTACACCTACTGGAGTTGTAAAACGTTTCTACAGTTTTGGACAGCAAAATTCTCAAAATAATTCTCTTGTTGACAAGTTGGAAAGAGGTGAAGATCCTCGTCGCATATGTGCCTTGCCATTTGAAGAAATCCTCGAAACTGTGGTTCCTTACTGTCCTCACTACCCGGATTCATTAGCTGCAGGCAGCAGGTTGGTTGAATTACCCGACCATTACCGGAGGATGGGGGGGGACAGCAGGTTCGAGTCCCGGCTCGGCCTGAATGAAATTTCTCTCGATCCTGTCTGACAGCTGTGTGAGTCTGATACTGGGTCTAAAATGTAGCGCTGGGGTCGGTGAGGCAGAAAACCGTCCTAGCCGTAAATACTTCAGGAATGCGGTAATCTACTATTATACGCCTATACTACTAAAACGTAGTATGGTCTCTTGTCTCTTAGGTAGTTATAATACTGTGCGAATCCTAAAAATTGCATCATAAATTAGCTCTACGCTACATCGTGAACCTAGTCCTATGACCCTATGAGATAGACGTAGTACAGAAAGAGGACAAAGTAACCATTTAAGCAGAGCTGTGAGATGGTAGTGCACGTGGATCGAGAAAGCTGGAGTTTAGAAGGGGTAATGAGAGTGAAGTACATAGACAGGGATTGGGATGTGCAGAGTTGCTTATTTTTTCTCAGTCCGACTTTTCTCTTTCTCTTTTCCTGTTTGCTGGTACAGAATATACTCCTATCATTGTTCCATCCCACAGCATCACTATCTATCGAGTGTTCTGTTTTTGTCAAGCAGGTTAGCGTTGATGGCATCCAATATCTCCACTCCGTTCGATTTTCTGCTTTACATTTTAGATTATTATATGAAATTGTATTTAATTCTGTTAGTATGCCTTTTCTTCATTGTTTTCCTTCGGTTATATTTTCTTGAGATATGGCCTATCCAGTTCTTCTTCCGTTTCAGTATAATCTGAAGTAAATACATCTTTCCTTTATCTCTTCGAATACGTCTTCGTTGGTTTTCCGATCCTGTCATGATATTCTATGATCTCTGCATTAGT
>JAUYWV010126801.1:0-11378 GCA_032274565.1 Nematoplana nigrocapitula
GTCAACTTGCCGCTCCACCTGCAGATGACGACTCTAGTGACCCGGAGTACCTTCCAGTGCGTCATCCTAAGCGCACGCTACTCAAACAATGGAAGTTAACGGAGAAGAAGCTAGACCAGTTTTGGAAGCTCTGGCAAAACCAGTACCTGCATGAATTGCGGGAAACTCACCAGTCCCGTTTCAAATCAAAGCCTGGAGAAATTGTCCGAAACCTGGCCGAAGGTGAAATCTGCCTGCTGAAAGACGCAACGCCTGGAGTAACTTGAAAAATGGTACGAATTGTAGAACTTCTCAATGGAACAGACGGAGAAACCAGATTCGCAAGGTCCAGTTTCCAACCGGATTCATCACACGACGAGCGCTGAAGGACCTGGTGCCGTTGGAGCCACACGCACCTGAAGAAACCCTCTCAAAATAACTGTTAACATGATCACTGAGCAGATTGTCGTGGTACGACAAAAAATGACTAATAGACACATTCATATTTTTGTGGAGCGTTGGTAAGCGTCTCGAACAATCTAGAATATTCGTGATTGGGTTGTCACGTGGCTATCACGCCATTGGTTGGCTCTGTTCCAGAGTGTTCTGGACACCGCATACTCGTATGAAGCTATATATCAGTGCCAGTTGTTTTACCCCTGTTGATTATCGAATACTGATTAAACGTTCGCTACCTTACTGCCATCGTCTGTTGTTTTCCCAGACACACACAAACTCCCAAAAGTACTTCCACTGCGTGAATTCCGTGTTGTTAAAACCCGACATAGATAAAAATAACACTAACGAAACATAAGAATATTTTCTATAATTATCACTATCACATAGGAAGCACATTGAACTCATTACAGTAAAAATTGAATTTAAAATTAGATTGTCCAAAATAAAATGATCGAATACATAGAAATCATAATTTTAAATTTCGCGTGATAACATACATACAATACAACCCAATAACATTATCAAGCGTATTCCATAATAATATTTCTTTTTAATAAGGCTGTTCTTTTTCATATAATTGTTCAAATATAGTCGTTACGAGTAGGATAGTCACTGTCTTTGTTTCAATATAATTTTTCTGTAACGTTTTGGAATGCTGCCGATTCGACGATGGGGCGTTTGGCGGCTGATACTCTGCCAAATCTCGCGAATTATACTCTTCAGTTCGTCTAGTGTGTCATACTGCTCATGCGACAGACGTTCATTCACTATGCCAAACACACCATCGTAGTCTAATCGGTAGCATTCAAAACGTTGCAGACAAATTATACTGAAACAAAGAAAGCGACTTACTAGTGACGACTATATAGGAACATCCTCATTCTAAGAAATATTGTTATTGGGTATGTATTGTATGTATGTTATCACGCGAAATATAAAATTATGATAAAATATATTTCTATATATTCGAATTTTTAATTTTGGACAATCTAATTTTTAATTCAACTTTTAACGTTATGAGTTCAATATGCTTTTTATATAATAGTGATAATAATAGAGAACATTCCTATGCTTCGTTTAGTGTGATTTTTATCTAATTTGATAATAAGATTTTATTTATATTTGCCTCAAGAATCGAGAACTATTTTGCAGCTATAGCTGACTGAAGCTATCTGACGATGACAGACAGTATCTTTCCTATTCTAAGTCAAATTAGGGATGTAATTCAACGCTAATTAGCAGCACGTTTGATGCTATTTTTATATTTTAAAACTTCCTCAAACGTTATAGAATTGAGTTAAAATTGCTTCTGCATGTAATACGGCCCCGTATCTCTATTATAGAGGGACCGCGTGGCGAGAATGCATCGTTGAACCTACTGTTTCTTGTTCAATTGAGCTAACGATCGATTTATAGTTTAAATTCCATGGGAGTTTTATGGATAAAACCACATTTTACATCCGCGTGAGACGATATTTAAAGCTGCCCGCACAACAGACCATTATATGAAATAAAACTATTTCTATTCTTTTTTTCTTCTTCTACAAGTGTGGAATAAAAAATTCCAGTAGAGTTTGCTTTTATTAAATCCAAAAAATCACAAAATCGTGAAATTTAAGCTGTTCAGTAGATGTTAGAAACCACAGATGGATTTTTGCTGAAATGGTCGATTAAACAAACACCTTTATATAGCATCGAATTTCATCTTCCAATACCGGAGACATAGTGATCGCGAAATGATCAACTAGAGCAGTATAGTAGGAGTTCAGTCTTTTCTGACCCACACACACTCTGAAACTGGGAACAAAATTTAGGTTCTCATTTTCACTGATTTGCAACCAATATAATAGAATAATTCACAGTGAATAAAATATATTAATGTACAAAAAGATTTTAAAACTTCGATTAGCGATTACATAAGGTGGGAATTATTCGCAATATTTACAACAAACTTTCTGGATCACTTAACAAAGCAGTTAATCCCGTAGAAAAAAGAAAATGAAAAAATAGCGGCATGTCTACATACGCATAAGAAAATAAACTTATAGATGATAATTAACCTAAAGTCACAGGATAGTTCAATCGATTAGTGTCAGATCATAATTTTGTTTGTAGCCAATGACAGTAAAATATAATGTGTACTGAAGAATCTCACAGAGCCACGTTATCGAAATTAGCTAACATTTCAGGAGCACTATGTAGCATAACTTCAAACTGGCAATAATCCCAAACAGATACAAAAAACCAAATATAGTTTTATTGAATAAGAAATGCTGGTTATTTTTAGAAAAAGAATAATGAATACAATAGTCAGAGTTCGGTGGTATAGAACTGGCTTCCGCTACGCAGAATCCTTTTGTTAAAAATAAAGAGTAATATTCTTAATTAACACAATATATATATGTGACGGCGAACTGTACCCATACGAATATATAGTAGGTATGTTCGGAATATATGTAAATTTAAAAAGACCATCGTTTGCAGTCATTTAAAAATTCATCAATATAAATAATAGAAATCGATAATAACTATAAAATAAATGTGTCCGAATTATCAAAATAACAGATGTGCGGAAAGGCACCATAACTTTGAGCATTGTAGAAAGACTGGATGGAGACCGGCGAGTATGGAGTAGAACTCGCGGAATACACTAACGCAAATAACTCATCTAATGGATTTTTCCTCCTGAACTCTTTCTACACATCGTTGAGGAATGTTGTCAAACACTATCTTCTTGCACATAGGATGGGTTGAGGAAGATCTCTCCGTTCTCGTAAACGTGTTCTGAAAACAGGAAAGACAAAGTGTCATACATCAAAGTAATCAGATTACCAAATATCACCACGTGGTATGTTGCCTATAAACAATATCGACTATTCTGCATCTTGTATCTGTTCAGATCTGCAGACAACTCCTCTCCATTATCCATATGGTAAAAAATATCACATAATTTACTGCTGCAAATAATTCCTATATTGGCGTAGCGGTTAAACACGAAACTAAAATATGCAAACTATTTTGAATTCGTAGATACTGCTAATTCTGTCTTACAAATTTCCACCCGTAGCACACATCTGGATTTCAGGTCCTTCGCGCCAGAAATTTCCGGCGCAAAGAAAAACGGAGGCCCTGCGTATCGGCGCAAAGGAAAATGAAAGCCCTGCGTACCGGCGCAAAGGAAAATGAAGGCCCTGCGTACCGGCGCAAAGGAAAATGAAGGCCCTGCGTACCGGCGCAAAGGAACACGAAGGCCCTGCGTACCGGCGCAAAGGAACACGAAGGCTCTGCGTACCGGCGCAAAGGAAAATGAAGGCCCTGTATACCGGCGCAAAGGAAAATGAAGGCCCTGCGTACCGGCGCAAAGGAAAATGAAAGTTCGGCAAAGAGGAAAAAATATATTTCAGTAATTTCACATTTTCCGGCGCAAGAAAATTGTTTTTCAGTATTTTCCGGCGCAGGAAAATTTTGTTTTTAGTAATTTCCGGCGCAAGAGAAAAAAAAATTGTAGAATTTTCAGGCGCAAATTTTGGGTGAAATCCAGATGTGCCGTACTATACCTTATCGCTTACATCATGCAGCCAATGGCCCACGAAGCATCACTACTAGCTTCTATAATACCTCTTCTGAAGAGTCATTTTCCAAACTATATAAGAGGTTGAATAATGAATATATCTCTTCTTTGAAAGCAGTGGTTAAGTAAACGAACAAAACAAGATAAAGTTCGGCACACAATACAACACAGAGGGTGCAGACAAATCACATTTATTTGTTTTGTTCACCACTGAATTCATGACAAATATTATTGTATGTAGAGCACATCACTTTCAATCTTTTGTGAATACATTGTGGAGTAAATTTATTGCATCAAACTTTCGTCCATCTCCTTCAAATCTAGAGTGCAATTACTTCTAATCCCCACCAAAACTGCAGGCTTATCAACTCATGCTTTATTTAATGTATTTTCCTGATTATTCGTTGTGCAGTTCGAGAGAAAGATTATACGATATTTCATTACACGGCACCAATTAATGTTAACTGTTAACGAATTGCATCACAAGAATTCTCCATTTTAAACAGAAAATTTAAATAACTAAGAACTGTTACAGTGTTTTGCTAAATATTAGGCCACACATTTATGGATATTTAAAATTTGAATATTATACGTAGTTCTCAAGTTCAAGTTTACCAAACGTAATTTCAATTTCGGTTAAGTGCAATTTAACCACTTCAATTTCACCTTACATCATTTCGTCCTCGAATGTGTTTAGAAATCATTATGATTGAAAAATAAACCATTTAGCAAATAAAGTTCGTCAGAGATACGAATCAACAGCATTTAGCTACTCCGACTTCGTCTAACTGAAATCAAATTCGTTTGGTATAATATCTACGAAACAGTGGTTCTCATTGATAATGCAAGAGCGCACAATATGGGACAAGGACAAATAGCCAAGCGCATAACAAAATACAGTTCGTTTCTATAAATATGACTTGGAAGCTAGCACACTCTACTCTGAAACAGGGAGATACTAAAACAAAGAGGGACAGTCAATTTTCGAAATCATAGACCGACATTTTTCTATTAATAAAATTCCATATCATCAACTGCATTATATGTTTTTAAAAGCAACAATGTTTTACTATCTGACATATCTGAACTCACAATGTCACCTCATTTTATCAGTAATTAACTATTTCAGTTTGAAAATTCTATCACATTTTACGCACTGCATTAACTATATTATACATTTTTAAGCCACAATGTTTAACATTTTACAAATGTGAACTTTGGATGTCACCTCATTCATTATTATTATTATTTCACATTTAGAATGTACAAAATGGTATTTAATTTGAAAATAACCCTATGAACTTGTATAAAAATATCGGCCAACAGTTCAAATGTCTATTAGCAGATAGAGTCCCTCTATTTACGTCATATCTCCCTGCCCTGCAATCAGCCCTGAAACGGCAGCTCTCTCAGCTAGTAGAACATCCACAACCATGATATTGTAAGACGGGCCAACAAAGGTCACCTTGCTGGCACATCGAAACGGAATATTGATGGATATAATACTGGTTGTTCTGAGCGAACATTTGCTAAATGCATGACGAAATTGATTTGGCTAACTAATTTTAAAATAATAAAATAATCCAACAGACTAAATTGAATTTGTTCAAAACGACAATAAACCTGATATTTTAAAAAAATCCGCCGGAATATTTAAATGGTTATATTATAGTTAAACTAAACAGAACAACTTTTTGTTAAATTTGAACTTGAAGAACAATTGCACTGATAATGTATACGAAATCAAATTTACTTCAATCCTTATTATTGATTTTCAATCTAAACTTTTATATAGGCTCAAATTATCAGCCAAAAATTTCGTAATCAATTATTTCAAATATTTCGTGGGTATGAAAATCAATGGGACCACGATGAAAGCGTTGACAATTGTGTATTATTATTATATGAGCAGTCACAAGCAAGCAGAGATTACATTAGATAATAATAATAGTAATTGTGTGCATACTCGCAGCGAATGCAAAACTAACATTCTTCTGGCAAACATCAAACTGTGATCGATACTTGAAATAACAAAATGGAGGCAAGGTATTATATCACACGGTAAGCTTCAAACGTTTACGTCTTACGGACGGACTGCACTGCGCGGTTGACTTACTGTGGCCCGTAACAGTATGCGAGGTGCGCTAGTAATATTGGCTACACGGGTGTCGTAAGCACATGTTTTCCGTTTTCTAAAAATCACTCCATAAAGGCAAAGAAAATGAACAAAGTTTGCATGCAGATAAAAAAGGAGAGTAAAAACAAATCTGGACAACATTTATTTATTTACTGCGACATGTTTCGAGAAACATCAAAACTAAAATAACCAGAAATTTTACACTTAATTTGTTCCATAAAATATTTGAAAATCTTTAGTTTTCTCGAGTCGATTATTATCGTTCTTTAGGTTTGCGCTTCCATTGGGGATGGTCTTATATGAACAGAACTGTTTTACAATCACTCACTTGCTGAATTTCCTGTTTGCATATGAGTGATGATCATAGCGGTATATATATGAGCCACATTTTCGTCGTATTGGTTTTAGCGGGCACTTCTATTATTAGATTCCTATACTGATGGTCAGATTATTGATTAAATTGTAATTGTGCTCAAAACCTACGTGCGACATTTTTCTTTTGTCGCCTTTCCAGTTAAAAAGATAAATAATTTTTTCCTCATAAATAAGGTCGCGCGCAGTCGCGGGTCTAGGTTGCTCCAGGGTCTGCTCATCCTCTCCACAGTGAGGACAAAGTGGATTTGTCTCCGGGTCTAAACGGGCTCGATACGTCGCGAGCAACCTACAATGCTCGTCGACATGGGAAACGCCTTCTCGTGGCGTCGGGCGTCATCCTCCGATCCTCTGATGAGGCGGGTCAAAGATTCCCGCATGACCATGGGGGCTTTTCCCTTTGTTGCTGTTGTTGTCTGAGGCAGATCTTGTCTAGGAGAGAGATTTCCTAGCCAGCAGGAACACGCCTACAGTGTGGTCTGTGATGATCGACAGGGAGATGTCACTCACGCCGAAGATCCCTTGCTTCAGATTCGAGGTTCAGCGGCACTCCAGGAGCCAGTGCTATAGACTACGGGGGAGTGGTCGGACAACTGGGCAGGATGGGTCGCACGACGAGTGCATCATGTTCCGGTAGGCCTTGTAGAGCATGCAGTGGCCACTTCTGATTTGAGCTGTTTGTCACACTGGCGATGTCCTTGAACAAGGAGAACTGTTGGTCTTTGTCCGGTTGTGGACCGGAGCATTATGTTTGATGCTCTGTTGATGAAGGCCTTGGCGTCTATAGAGACTTATGGCGGTGTGGAGTTCTGATCAGGAGGCTCGGCGGTGGCTTCCTTGGCTGCTTCGTGCGTTACTTTGTTTCCCGGGATGTTGTCATGGCCATGTATCCACTAGGAAAGAGATGTTTCTGTAGGTTGGATCTGTTAGCAGTCGCATGCCATATCGAGAGCTTCCATTTCCTCTTCGTAGGAGGAGGTGTAGCATCTACCCTTGCGCTTCAGGATATTCATGATAGTGGGCTCTTGAGAAATGTCTGTCTTGTTCACGACTTCAGCGTCGCTATCTGTGGTTCCTGCTGTGGCCGAGCCTAATGTGTGGACAGTTGATGGTAAAGTCAGCAGCAGGCGCTGTGATGTCATCGAACGCTACTACTTTCACTATACTGTATGTAGTATGCTATGTCCTCCAAGGATATATTGTACGAATAGTATCTTTACTCTTTTACATAAATAACGGACAAGTGTATTGTTGTATCAATAAAGGTTTACGAGGGGAGGGGGGGAGGGAATGAGGGTGGTCTATAGACGAAACACTTCCATATTATTAACTTGTGAAGTCCTTGGAATTATATTACTGTACTTCTGCATATTGTGCAGCAAAGTATAATAAAAGTAAAATGCATAGTTTGTTTGTTTGTTTGTGTTACCCGGCCCCTTCCGGAGGATGGGGGGGCGGCGCAGGACCGCCGAGACCCAGCAACCGGGCAACTCCCCGTGGCCGCCTCCAGAGGTCGAGAAGGCTCGCCGTCTCGCCAAAGATGGCAAGACGGAGGCCTGAAGATGAGGGGCAAGAGAGAAGAAGGTGAGAAAGATCCTGCGGGCCTTCACCGCAGGAAGGGCATAGTTCGCATTCCCGCAAGTATAGAGGGTATAGATTGGTCATCAATCAGACTGAAAACATCGTGTACTCTTGTTTTGTTTCTGCCGTCTTAAAGAGAAAATAAAATAAATATCTATATTTATTAAACGACTCATCGCAGGAATTTTTCAGACATTTTCCTTTGCTGGGCCACAGAACTTCCGATTCCAAAGTATACAAAATTATAGTAAATCTCCCACGTAGCACATATAATTACTTTCAGCCAAAGCGCACATGAGCAGTCTTTATTCCGTATAATTACAGTATTTGACACACTAATTTTTAAAAATAACGACATTCTTAGTTCAAATTAGGACATTCAAATTTCGAACTTATAGCTTGTTTTTAATATACTGTATATGCCTCACACTAAACTGTATAATGTCGTCTGAATACGTGGGTTATATAACACGTTCTAATACAAGGCAAATAGTGGCTTCAGGACGCGTAGCAAATAAATAGTTAGGCAGGCCTTATCGAATTAAAGGCATATACTAAAATGCAGGAGAGTTGGTCGAACGTATAACCCAGAATCTCCCCATACCAGCTTATTCAATATTTCTCAATAATATTGAGCAATGCTTTTCAGTATTCAAATCGATAAAGATAGACGCTGTCAGATCAAGAGGACTTTTCGACATATGCAACACATTTCTATCTAAATGTATTAATAGAGATGATGTGTTCTAATGCACACATGCAATAATTGTTTTCTCTGTGTTTTGTAAACAGCGCATAGTCATTATGTTTTGTTGTATTTTTCAGTGATGCTAAATTTTTGCATAAATAAAGTTTTCTTATGTTAATATTTTAGTTTCTTGAAAGCTATATATTCGAAATTTGAATGTCCCAATTAGAACTAAGAATGGCATAATTCGAAATTAGTGCGTCAAATAGTGTATCAGATTTTAGAAGCGTAAATTAAAGCAATGTTATTGTACAATTACCAGATTTTAAATTCAAATTTTATTCGAGAATTTATTGCTATACATAGGCTAAAAAAGTAAGGTAAACAACTCTATTTTCCTTAGTGTTTAATTTGAAATTCAGCATGGGTTTATTCACGGAAATAAATATTCCTTTTGTGGTAGTATAAGCATATAATAATGGAAGGTTGCCTGTTAAACTTGTAAATGTCCCTGGTAAAGAATTTCCAAGAATGAGCAACGATTTATTGGACTCGATGATGCCAGAGAGAGAGAGAGAGCCTCCATTATTTCACGAGAATAAGCTCGTTACGCAATAACTTCGCTTGTTAAAGCAACAGCATAAGCAGTGTGTGAATGCGTCCTCGTTCTCCGCGCTACGCAATTTTCGGATGCAAATGACTATTCTGCGCGTGCATGGATCGATGCTTCGTAACATCACAATTGCTGGAATTTACAGGCGGAATAAGCATTCTACTTGTGAGTAGTATACATGGTATATAGCATGTGATATTACAAAACTTTCCCGAAATATAGTGCCCAGTCACACAGAGTGTGGGTACCGAAAATTTCAGGTCTGTCCGATTGATAGTTTCAGAGAAGACCGGAAACACACACAGAATTGATTTTGCATACTCTCTACGTTTCACATTTCGAGGATTATAGTTTTCATTGACCCCTTATTATCTGCAACCTGTTCCCGTGTCATTCCTTATTTCATTTGAATTACAGGTCGTAAAACAATTTGCAACTAATATTTTAGCATATAGAATCCCTTCACATTTATACAAGAACAAATTCTGGAGAATGTAACACGTTACAACAGTCAAATACGGTTGATTTGGTTCAGCTAAGAGCTGGAAACCACCGCCTCTAACAATAGGTAGCGGATAATCGATTTATGTAATCGTAAAAAATAAGCCGCTTTATATTATAGGTCAAATGTATAGCTTGGCAAATTGAAAATTACCCTGGAAACCATGAAACAATTTAGGTGTAGTTGTGATTAAACGTTAGGAATTTTATTTTTTTAAATCGAAATGCACCGAACAAGTACAAGTACACCAGTAACTTTTAAGATCTACCACAGCGAATGCATGCACCATGTAGATGTCTTCTAGATGCTCGGCTAGACAAATGAGTAAAGCAAACATTTAAACCTATATACTATGCACAGTGTATAGAGCACGTATCTATTAGGTAGCACAATTCAGCAAGTTTTCCCAGAGTAATTAAAGAAACCCGGCTGGTTCCCCGTCGAGATTAATGAATCAGATTTTGTAGCAAACTGGACGGTTTATTCTCGGTTTTAACTATTTTCCGGATACGGAACGCAAATTTCCGGATTAACGACGAAAAATGCATATAGCGGAAATTCATTCCCAGAGAAATTTGTCCGGATTAACTGGCGGTAGAATAGCTTTTTAAGAAGAGAAAAAATTACGAGGAAGAATGAAACAGTTTCTTATCAACCAACTTATTCATCTTATGATTTTATAGTTATTCCGACGCGGATAAACAAAACAGAATACTTTAGTTGTGACAAACTTTCGTTAAAATTAGCGCTAATTATATGGAAATATCCACACGAGACGTACAATAAAATATCATAATAAATCACACTGATATAACGCCAGGAAATATTGTCAGCCGCTACCGGCCGGTTTCCAGCGCTGGCTCTATGAATAAAAACATTTAGATTGTCGGAATATTTACTTTTTCTTTCTGCAAGAAGTTTGAAGGAGCAAATGAACTGTGTCATCAAAGCTGTGAAACCAAAGTTAACCGGTAACGACATTGAAGGCTTGCTGTTGCCATTCTATCTAAATCTCTACGGTCCGGACATAAACATGCTGGGTGATGAAAAAAACTATAATGATTATTATTTTAATTTCACTAATAGAAATTTTACTAAAATATTTCAAACGCGATCAGCGAATAAACTCAGGGCTGCCCACTTCCATTTCGACCGAGTTTCAAAGCAATGCAGTGGCGATAACATTTGTTTTAAAAATTACCCAAAGAGAGCAATTCATTGTTGCTGACAATCGCAAACGAGTTTAATCATGTGCAGACTTATGGTACATCAATGCATTATTAATTTGTTTTTTCCAACGATTCTTATTATTTCGTATATTCGAATTTGTTTAGAATATTTTCCCTCACCGATATTATAGTGAGAGAAATTTTCCACTCGCTCAATTTCAATGATAAAATTGATTTCTGGAAACAAATATTCACTAACTTGCTAAGAAAGTATTAAATGAGACTTTATATCTTCGTGTTTATTAGT
>JAUYWV010126812.1:0-15831 GCA_032274565.1 Nematoplana nigrocapitula
GGGGAGGAAGGGGAGCCACCGGGGGGGGGGGAGAGTGGGGGGGAAGGTGGGGGTGGGGAAGGGAAGGAGGCGGGGCGCTGGGAAAGAGGGGGAGGGGGGTCCTGGGGCCAACACAGTTGGCGCACCGCCAGTCGACCTGCCTGCGGGCAGTGGAGTACGTCAGATGACAGCATCTAAAATGCCACCAACACCCGCAGACCGAGCAAAGAATGGAGCCCTTACTAGCATTCCTCCCACACCCAGGGCAGGGCCAAGACAGAGGGCCCGGGTGGGGGTGAATGTCGCCAGCACGAAGAAGAAGGAGGGCAAGAAAAGCAGGGGAGCGGGGACGAACTGCTGGCCCGTTGTCCCCGCTTAGAAAAAACACAGGGAGGCCAGATACCGAGATACACATCCGGACAGCCGCCAACGACCGCCGGAATTGCAGGATTTCGCCTCCCCCAGAGGGGAGTACAGCTCCACCGCGTGTAGGTACCTGCTTGGAGCCGATTTTTCCGTGTCGTAGTCTTCGTCTATAGCAAAGACGTGCTGCATAAACGAAGGCCACCCTGTACTCGTAACAAACCCCCTTTTATACATATATACTGTATATATCCCAGGGAGCGAAAGAAGAGTTAGAACAGATCCCGCGACATACTCAATTTGGAACAAAGTTTACGACAGTGTCCTAGCTAAACGCACTAGAGATACTTTGATTGAATGGTAGGCAGTTGTTAACGCAGTACGTAGAAAGGAAGTGAAGCAGTGTATGAATGGTTGATCCGGTGAAATCCCCAAACGTCAAATTACAGAGCCAATTGATGATAGAAAAGAAGGCATAGTTGTTCATCAGATGAGGACGGGCCATACTCCGATCAGGAGGCAATATCTCCAGCGTATTGGTAAAATTCCTGGCAACTCCTGCTCGCAGTGCGACAACGTTAATTGTCCGGAAGCGCTGTGTGAGATTTGCGGTGAGACATGATCGGGGACACTCCGGATCACATCCTGTTCTCCTGTGTGAAAGGATTGGCTATAAAAACATCAGTGCCATCTGAGAAAGATTTTGCATGGTCCCGGATGATCTCAGGACCGGCAGAGCTCTCTAACAACAACAACACCGAAAGGCAGCGGGAGGAACTCGAAAGTTCGCCGACTGCGAGTAGCGTCTCCTTCGCATCCATAAGGATCCCACAACACCCCGCGTAGAGGGTGGAGACTGCGCTCGTCTTTTCAGGCTGAGATGGTCGCGCTGAGGATGGCGTTGGACTGGTTGATCAGGAATAGGGAGAAATGGGATAGGGCTAGGATAGCCACGGATAGTAAGTCGAGTGTGCAGGCGATTGAAAGGAGAAGGTCAAAGAACAGGTGGAAACGAGGTTGGAGGAGTTGAGGGAAGAAGGCAAGAAGGTGATATGCACGTGGGTACCGAGCCATTGTGGAGTGGTGGGCAACGAGCTGGCGGACGAGGCGGCTAACAGAGCAGCAAAGATGAACCAGGAGGGCGTGGGGTGTAGTTATGAGGGGGTCAAGAGGAGGCTTACGAAGGTCGAGAGAATGAAGGTATGGAAGAATCAGAGGTGTCAGAAGGTGTACGGGGAGAGAGCGGTAAAGTTTGAGGTGGAAGATGAGCGGTCCAGGGAAGATCTAGTAGCATGGGGAGGCTGAGGAGTGGACACTCTCTGGGGCTGGCAGCCTACCGGAAGACGATAGGGTTCGAGTGTGATGGGCTGTGTAAGAGATGCGCCTTGGAGGATGAAACAACGGAGCACGTGATGGACTGCCCGGCTGGTGAACAGAAGAGGAGGGAGCTTGGAGTGGAAGGCCTGTACAGCCTAGTCAAAGACACGAGGGAGAGCCTTCTCTACTGGATGTGGTGGAGACGGACGAGACCGAGGAGCCCGCCACAAGAGTAACAACAATAACAAAAACAGCCACTGATTGCCCAGTTATCCATAGCCTCCGACAAAAACGGAGCATTCAAGATCTTAGCAATCTAGTGTCCGACCCAGTCCAGGCGTCGGGTTTCTTTTAAAGTGTCCACTCAAAATTAAGCAACCAAATCAATAGACATCGGCGTGTGGAAAGTAGCCAGAAACGTCAGAAGATTGGCTATTAATTAGGTCACCATGCGTTTGAGTGCGTATGTCCTTAATTACAGGATAGCCAAGGAGAAGCGTAAAATCAATACGATAAGAATGACAAGGGTTAAAAAATAATCAGTAGCTAGCAAAATAATGGGGGTGTAAATACACCCCTTACACACCTGGCTCCTACGCGCCTGCGAGAACAGCACGTCGACCAAGTAGGCTTTGATTCTATCATTCGCTTTGCACATCAGAGTTAATCTATTTAATAAAAGAAAAAATCAAATCAAAACTCCGACTTGTATACTCAGTACAGAGCATAGACATCTTAAGACTGCCAGACACAAGCATTAGAAATAGTTAGCTTTCTCTGTTTTGAAATACGTTACACAGAATATCATCAAAAACGTAATTTTGCCAGGTGGCTCTAAACTTTTGCATGGGACTTTAATTGTAGTTTTGCAAACGAAAACATCAGACTATTATTTCATAAAAATGGTAGGAAATAGTTATGAGACCCTGGCTCAAGAAAGCCACCTGCGCCATGGTTAATCCAGCACTGCCTACAAGTAGTTTGTTTTGTTAATTTGAGAGAAACTGTTGACAGCCAGAAATTATTTTAATTTTCTATATATTTTGCTGTCCAATAATTAGGTCTATCCTATAAGTAGTTTGCTCTTGTTATATTTAGATTGAGTTAAGTATTTAATTATTTGAACATTGATGACAGACGGGATTAAAATAGGAAAAGGATGTTGTTAAGATTGTACACGCAATGGATGGAAGAAAGCAGTGTTGGCTAGACGCGTTGTTTTGAATAGCAGTCATCGGGCCGATTTATCACTTAATCGTGACACATGTCTAGTTACTATATCATATTAGTTGTCAGAAAGACATTCTCGATATTTTCTAAACCAGGTTTAAAAATTTACACCCGAAATCGATAAGCATCACGATATAGAAATCTTTCCAGCAATTACTTGCTAACTAACACTTTGAAGCCGCTAACCACTAACCTGAACAACACTCACTCGATAGCTGATGAGTTTGTACTCTAAACTGCTTCATGCTAAATGTGAAAATTGGCTTTGTTTTGATTGAGCACAGTTGCTAAACAGACGTACAGTAGACAAGCAATATGGTGCAGGTTATCGTTAGCGCGATCTGACAGTTTGGTAAGTGAATAGCTGATATTTAGATACTGTTCATTCATTCGGAGATTGCAGCAGTGTATTATTGTGAATAATTAAACATGCAGTTTTCCAGTTAGGTTTCCCACATTCGTTTGTTTATGTAATAATTAAATCTAGATGAACATGTGTATCAACTTAGCTAAATTACCATAGAAAATACGTGCGTAAAAATTTACTGAATATTATTACTGAGAAAACGATTTATAAAAAATGTATTTGAGTAGACGTCTTCTACAATGGCGATAATACTCTCGCAACAAACTAGTGTATATTGTTTGTTCAATTTACGTAGATACCATTGTCCGTTTTCTATTTTCAGCGGGCATTTTTACCAGTTATTTTCATTTATTTTACCACAAGTGACGCGTATGGGGCAGCGTTTTATAAAATATAGTTTGAAAACAATTACAGACTAGCATATTGGTAAAATGCGCTAAATACCATTTTAATGTAAATGTTAAGTTTAATACGTTTTTAAACGTATCATGCTACTGGTATTCATAGCTTTTATCAGATAAATAAATTATCATAGAAACTTTTATTACTTTTGTGAAAATATTTAATTTAAAAATGTGAGACCCTTCGTGAAATGATTCGCCAAAGAAATTCTGTTTTAAAAGTACCATATCAACACCATGTTTCTTCTAACGATCCAGAGTCATCAAATGTTGTTTATTTTTAGGTGGACGTTCACAGTCATCTACACTTGCGAAGTGCTTATCAAGGCACTCGCCAGGGGTGTGATTTTGTCCAAATTCACCTACTTGAGAGACCCGTGGAACTGGCTGGATTTTATTGTCATTGGATTGGCGTAAGTTGACATTAATATATGTAGATCAATCAAATATGTAAAATAAACACACATTTTTAACTGAGTAGTAGAACTTAAATTTCCTAAATATGCAAATTATCGAAATATAAATAAAGATTCATTTTTAACTTTTTGATATAGATGTGGAAATTCGAAAGTACAATCAAATTTGAAATTGAACTGCTATGGTATACACTGCCTGCACCAAAAACATTCAAAAACAGTCAGCGACAAAGCTCACATTTCCAAGCCAAAGCATTAATATTACTAAGTTGTTCTTATCCAACGATGGCTATTGATCGTAATATAAAAAGTAATCAGTTAAATCATGATAACCAACACTTTTGTTTGGTAAACCAACACTTTGCATTGATTTTCTACCAATAGCCATCGTTGTATAAAACACTTAATGCATTGCAGACTGTTGGCTACTGCTACTGTGAGTATAAATCTACTGAACTACTCATTCATCGATTAATCAACTCGCTAATGCTCGGTAATTAAAGATGAACTCGGAGTTCAGTAGTTCAATTCACGGTAACCAACAGTCTGCCATACATTAATTATTACTGATACAATGAAAGTGTTGGACATGAGTTTTCTCACTTCATGACTTGTTTCGCTGAAACAACTGTTAATGAGGGATGTGTCATTCATTCAATTCAATTCATTCACCTCAGTAATACACCAATGTACTTTTAACTATAAAAATGACAACATACAGTATATGTAAACGTTATAAGAAAGAATAGATGTCATCAACTAAAGTCGCATGAGTAATCAGTAAGATAAACTACGATATAACCCGCCTCCTGATTATGCAACATCATGAAAACACAACCATTTAACTCTTATAGTAATATTGAGCACATTTACTATTTATCTTGTACAGATAAGAATTCATTGTTCGAAAATCCAAAAATGCAAGTAACCATTACAATGTAAAAAGACAGAAGTGCCGGCAAACATTGCGTTAATTGTTTGTTCCTTCAATATAGTGATAAAAAGTAGACAGAATTACTTGTCCATTTCGAATCATCTTATCTTTTTATTGTTGCAGATATTTGATGTTCCTGTTTCCTGCACTGGGCAAATTCTCCGCACTGCGGTCTCTTAGAGTGTTGCGTGCTCTGAAAACGGTCACCACTGTCCCAGGTAAGGTTGCGCTGTCACAGCAGCAACATATATTTTAGCTTACGTAAAAATTACAAAATATGATAAATACATGTTTACAGTTATCTAATTTGCTATTGAAATGAGAAAGTCAAAGTTTTCACTCAATATTATCAGTGATGTAAAACATTTCAGACAATATATAGTTGCGATAAGGAAATTGACAACAAATTGTTTTACTTGGACGTTTGCTGTATGATGCAAAGAAAACAATATCATACTGTATTTTTCTGTTTTACGTTTCCGAAACTAAAACACTATATAGAAGCTTCTTCTACTTTGTTTGCCATGAATGAGTTGTGTGGGTCTGTTAGTTTGTTGAAATATAACTAGAAAGCAATTACTGACCAGGAGATTGGTAAATATGTTCAGAATATCAATTTAAAGGTTAAATTTTGTAATAGTTCAATAAGTTTTTTAGATGTCTCGTATTGCAGACAGGCATTGATTTCATCAGATATTTAAATTCTTATAGGAACCATGACTATTTAAGTGAAAATATTTAAATTTTAAATATTAAACCTTTAGTAGAATGAATAGTATGATAAAATAACCGTAAACTACCATACCAGCATCATTCCACTAACGAACCGGCGTCATCAATTTGCATCGTCTACCTTCATGGAAAAATTTGACATCCGTACGACATGGGCCAGGGGAGAAGACAGTGATGCCAATCCAGCTCCTAATATTAACGGAATTTGTGCTACTTCATCATATGTACGGGGTTGTATTTACAGTACTTCAAATGTACGGCTCAGTCACCGCATACGACGCAGTTTTTCAATTTTGTGAATAACACTTTTCAAAAAGACGTGACCTTAACAGAAGAAGATGCAGAGCGTCTCTAATGAATGGACAATGGACCATGGTACAGAGGCATTAGGGAATCAAGTGCTGTTGCATTTTTGGTCGATTTCAAATGCTTCGTTTAGGATCATATTCTTTTCAACTAAATCCAATGGAAGGGCTGCTCTCTGGTTTTATAAGTGACTTAAAAAGCGTTTCGAATTTGATCATAGATAATGTGAAACCACTCCCATTGAGCCTCGAATCCGCATTTTGGAAGAAGCTGCCAGTAATGCCAAGGACTTGATATCGTTCGTCAAGCTGATGGCGAAGGGTCGTTGACTACATTCGTGTACTTGACTATGTAGAATGTATTAATTTAGAAGTCTCCATTTATAATGTTGTGTTTTCCCTTTAAATTATAGCTTTTAATAATAGCTCGATATTTCCGTACGTATGACGTACTTACAAACTAAACCGTACTAACATAGGATTGATATTAATGAAAATTTTTAAATTTGTGTAAAAAGGAAGTATACATTAGCACTTATATATATCTATATACCGCAAAACTGTTTTTTTTATCATTAGTTTCCACAGCAAATTCTGAGGCCTCATTAGTGCCATCGTCAGTAAGAGAAAAATTAAAAACATTTTATTGAACAGCAGACAAAATCGAGTATTTAAAAATCACGGTTTAAATTATAGCGCTATTGTACTCTTAACAATCGGATAAATACCAGAACTTTCAACCTAAATGCATAATGAGTTATGTATTAATGAAAACGATTTTTTTACTATTCTTTAAAATTGTAAGTTTGAACTCTAAAGTTGGGAATTAGTTAAAAAACGGCCTTACAGTACAGAAGTTTTATCCATATAAATGTGCGATGATACGCAGTGCAGGTCCTCTGTTGACTAACGGACATTGCAGGGGCCAACATAATTATTGAATATAAATAGTTACTTAAACGTCTTTCTGAAAGAAACATTTTACAATATATTCAGTTTTTCGCAAGGATATTGTATGAAATATTTTGGCTCAGTCATTTTCAACAGCAAATTAGATAATTGGAAATATTTATTCATCATAATTGAATTATTACATGAACAAAACAAATATGGAAAAACTATCTGGAAAACCACATGGGAAAAATGTCCGGAAAACTGAATGTTTAATTATTAACAATATAGTCATATTATTTTCCAAATGAACAAGCTAGCTCCAAGTAGAAACGCTTCACTTGCCAAATTTTCTTTTGTGCCATTGATACCCTGGATAATACTGCTCGTATTCGTGTTCTTAGCAATGTTACTGTGGACGGACACTGCGATCCACTACAGCAAAGCACTTCCACCTGACGTGCTGTGGAAACAGCAATCCACTACATCAAAGCTCTTCTACCTGACATGCTGTAGGCACAGCTATCCACTACATCAAAGCTCTTCTACCTGACATGCTGTAGGCACAGCAATCCACTACATCAAAGCTCTTCTACCTGACATGCTGTAGGCACAGCTATCCACTACAGCGAAGCTCTTCTATCTGACGTGCTGTGGACATAGCGATCAACTACAGCAAAGCTCTTCCATCTGACGTGCAGTTTCACTTTAATCACACCGATGCCATTTTCACGTTGTAGAAGGTCGACGTTCTTCGTAACAATGCTCAGCAATATTTGCATGATGCAGCTTTCAAACTCTGTATAAAAATTATCAGGTAGCGAGTGAGCGTTGCTCAGATTAGCTCACCCTCCAAACAATTATTTATTTTGCAAGTGACTGCTGTAAAGAACAATTAGTTTTGTATCATTAAATTCAGGTTTAAAACCACAGGGCCGTTTGAAGTTTTTTGGATTGAGGACTAGTCATTGGAAGGGCGTCACGTAATAAATTCTCTGATATTGAATGCTTCCTTTTATGGAGGAAACTTTTATTTTCGAAAGGGGCGCCTTAAATAAAAATTATATTTATTCAGTATAACTTAATTCTCAAGAGGGGCGCCCTAAATTAAAATTCTTAGTTTTATCCAGAATAACTGACTTCTCAAGAAAAGCACCTAACTTTATATTTATTTATATTCAGAATAATTTACAGTACTTCTCTGGATGGGGACCTTAATGAAAATTTTTAGTTTTATTCATAGCTAGCGGAGGTACCCGGCTTTCATCGGGGACACATATGGCAATAAAATATCAGGAAACAACCAAATTTTAAAGTAAATAATTTATTCTGATGATTCGGTAGGAAAAAGCAGAGAGGAAAATTATGTTGAGAGATACTTTCTTTGGATCAAATCAGGTTCAACCCAAGGGTGGCTAAGGGCTCAAAAGCTGCCTATTCACAAATTAACCACTGTAGAAGTGACCTCTTCAAGTATAACCCATTTTATTTATAAATTCCGAGGTATAGATTTATTAGTAGTAAAATAAAAACGTAGGATGTTTTTTTAATTTTTATTAATTATGCACTTTTAATGGACCTGTGTTACTCCCAGTGAAACGCCGGTTCATTTGAGACTCTTTGCAACCCTCTGCCATGTTCCGTTCTCGAGTTATAAGCGTACAGTATAGTGACATCGTGACAAATCACCACAAATATATGTAGTTATATAGAGAGTTAAACAGACAATCACGAAACCGCTCATCAATTTGTTAAATTTGAGCTGACTTCCATAATTCATGTGAAAATATGTCTGAACACAATGACTACATATGCAAAACACATCTGATCGAGTAGGCCTAATATACTGTAGTTCATCACTTTAGTCGGCTAGCATACTTCCATTCGAACAGTTACGGGGTGATTTTGTTTGAGTTGACGGCAATGTTCTCGGTCTGGCTGCCATACTACTTTATAGAGTGCAGTACAGCTGAAAGACCAGGGGCCTGTTTCATAAAACACTGCTAAATAGGAAGGAGCTCCTAAACTCTATTGACTCGAATACATTGAGCTAAATTTAGTTCACCAATGAGAATGGTTCTGTATAGCCAAGGAAAATAGGGGCAGTCGATATCACAACACTGGACCGTGCACACAGACGAGGAGGACTGTGCAATGCAGCACGTGTGGTTTAACTACAAAACAGTGGGCGCCAGTATGTGAAATATGAGATTGAGGCATTGTTGAGCGGATTCACAAGGGGTAGAAAAAATAATGCCAGCTAGTGGGCCTGTTTCCTCACTTACCCATTCATTCAGGAAGAGGTTGTGGTACTTCAACTTTAGCAGTGAATGTACAGCTAAATTTATGAGCTCCTAAGTTGTTGGTTCTCTTTTGGGAATTTCAAGTGGGCTTCACTGCCATCAGCCGCTTCTAAAATTATCTGCTAGTAAATTTAGGAGCTGTTAGCAGTTTTATGAAACAGGCCCAAGATGCGTTGACGCCCAAGCTGTGGGATGGACTAGAGTGAATAAAACCCTTACTACTTCATCGGCTTGTGAAACAGTAATCATCGAGGAATAGACAAATGCAGCAGTAGTCGCGTGTGAGGATCGAGTTTATTGAAAACGGGGCAACTTGCCACGACAATTGGTACTTCGGCACAGACAGGTCCGGGTCGAATCTCCCTGTCCACTCCCGCTGTCGTCGCCACCCCCATAGTCGAAGGTCACCTCCTCGTTGGCCTTCATTGGCCGGGCGGCAAAGAGGGCCAGATAGGGGATATCGTTGTCGACACGGACCGGCCAGACGAACAGGTTGGGCTGGCAGGAATGGTTGATCAGGCGAGCTATGGGCCGCCCGCTGCTGTACATATCCGAGTCCCCATCCACCCAGGTCTCCACCTGTTCCCCGGCCCCATGCTGCTCACGCAGGCACAACACCCACGTCCCTCCCCTCTCCACCTGCTGCCTCGCCTCACGTTGTCTGGCCTCCGCACCGCTCACCACCTCGCCCAAGTAGACACACACGCAGACCTTGGCCTGGAGAGCGGACCGAGTGCGCACGCCCCTACCCCGACCATCGCCAGTGTCGAAGGCTTCCAGATAGTCGGGATTGGCGAGGCGGTTCTGCACCACGCGGTTAGGGCACTTCTTCTCCTCCTCTGTGCAACTGCACAAACAGGCCGCGTTGCACTCGTAGAGGGGCAGGGCTGGTGGGCTGATGGCCAGCCGTCCCTCGGTGTCGTAGCAGGTCTGGCCCAAGCGTTGCAAGCAGGCGCAGGTCTGCGGGGAAGAGCACATCCGGCCGGAAGTGCACTGACATCCGGCGAGCTGGACGACGATGTCACTCAAGGGAATATCACTCCCGTAGCAGAGGTCCATTGAATCACGTCTGCAAAATACACGATCACCTTCAGCTATTACAAGGCGCCGGACAGACGCATTCGGGAAACCGGAAAAGATACCGAATCAAGTTATAGTTCATACGTTTAATCAGTTCTCTATTCAGTTAGCCTGACACTTTTTAAACACCAAAGTGAAACACGGGTAAATATTGGCAACATATGTACATACAGTATATTGGAAACGTTTTCGGCAACATCAGTTGTCTCCATCAGTCAAAGTTAAAAATGCAGGCACAATTATACGGAACATTATTGATACACTAAAACACAAACATAGGGTAAGCAACAGGAGAAAGTGTCTGTTCAAGGCTTTGAATGTACAGTGGAAAATTTCGTTTATTTCATTCAGCAATTTTAAATTTAAATATCATTTTTCTCTTAAAGATGTGTTCCTGAATTTGGTTGAAAAGGTTCTTTCTTTATCAGATTTCTGGGAGGCAAATCAAGTTGAGTCAGATGCTTGCCCAAAACACACATTTATATTCGAATGGATCTATTTAATCCATGATGTTCCTTGAGGTTGATCTGAAGAGTGACTCGTAGGGACAGAGGACAGTTATAGAATATTGGATACTACGCTGATTATTTCGACCTTGTCTGTGTGTTTTGTTTTTTAAACATGGTTTTGACTATTCTTACCATTCTCTCCGCTTCCCCCATTAGACTGTGGGTGGTATAGTGTGGACAGAACTTGAGTAAATATAGTTTGCTCATACAGTGTGCAAGGGATTCGTCAGAAAAGTATAGACAGTTCCGCTACCGCAAAAGTTGTTTACCAGATACTCCGTATACTCGTCAAATTTGGCCACCAGGAGTCTCGACCTTTGGAGGCGGCCATGGGGAGTTGCCCGGTTGCTGGGCCTCGGCGGTCCTGCGCCCACTCCCCCCGCCCCATCCTCCGGAAGGGGCCGGGTAAACAAACAAAACGTGTGTTGTGTAACTGCTGCCAGACTCTAGCTTGGAGGCTTCACGGTAACACGACTATTATACCTTTAGCAAATATATCTTGTTATTTCATCACTGTGGATTATTTACTTGATGTTTCAGAATTTAATAACCAAAATTATTTTAGGACAGTTGGAAGATTATTAACCCTGTCGATTTTGCTTCGTTTACACATACATTGAAAGCATTAGGAAATATTCTTTCTAACCCAGACAATCACTTTGACTTATCAAAATAGCAGCCGTTCTCGACGAAATACGGCGTCACCGCCAGACGTGGCTGCTCATCGGTTGTGATCAATCGAAAAGACTGCTTGACTTTCTGACAAAACGAATGGACAATATACAACCTTCCAACTGGAAAAATACGAATTCTCATATTACTGCGTCTCGATCGAAACTAGATCATACACATTGAACTGTCCATAGAGGGAGGGAGAAGTAACAGAATTGCAATTTGCACAAAAGTTGTATTTGAAACAATATCTCCTCATATGAACTATAGTCAACAAAGAACGAACAAAACTCGTTTGGCACATGGATTCATTAATTCATTCTTCGATAAACTGTACAGATGCACTACTGGCAACATCGCTAGAACAGGAGGACAATGTCGGAGGTGGACCAACCCGGGTGACACAGTAGTGTTCGTCGAGGCCATATGCGTAGGCCAACACATACTCGACTTCATGATCATCAGGCCGTCTCGCCGTTCTCCGCAAGGTCGGCCTGGGCAGGCCGCTGTCCAGTTCGCAAACTCCCAAAACGATATCCCACCAACTGATCTCGTTTGTACAGCCCCACATGTTCAGCCACGCGGTCAGACTGGTCAACCTGGACGGAGCACTGGCCAACCGGGAACGTTTGAATGCAGCATCGGGGGACATTCGGATGTTGCTTCTCTTCTTCTTCACCAGAGCATTGCTGAATAGCAACAGTGAACTGGATCTGTTGACTAAACGAGGCGAGTTTTCAACCATAGCAATACGATAGCATGGATTCTGAAAATAAATAGCAGTGCAGGCGTTAGACTTCAGACGTGGTGGTACAGACAGGACTACTAGAATATCAAGATGGTCAACTTCTCTTTTAATGATAGTTTAGTCAAGAGGCAGATTATTTACCCGCAATAAAAATAGTTAGACGATAGAAATAAACATTTATCACATTGTTACTGAATCACAAGTGTTGAGAGGAATCAAATGGTGCCAAATGAAATTCGTCTGACCTCCAAAACTTTACCATTTTGAAGGCCACTTATGAGGAATTACAATCTGGAATTTTTGCCAAAGGTATATTTTACTCAAACGCTTTGATCTGCTTCTTTTTCATTTAAAAACACTAATTAAAATCCATCAAAGAAGTGAACACATTTTCACAAAAATCAACAGTTTTACAACATTATAGCATGTTACAACAATTCCCAACAGAGAACAAAAGGCGGAACTTATACGTAAATAAGTAAACTTTATATTAACACAAGGTGTTTGGCTAATTACTATAATACTACTGTAGATAAGTAATTTACATAAATTTACTTATTTTTTATATAGTTACGTCTTTTGTTCCTCTTTGGGTAGTGCAGTAACATGCTAATACTGAACTAAGCCATCAAAAGATTGTGGTGAAAATGTGCTCACTCCTTAAGAGGGATATTAGTAGTGTCATTTAAATGAAAAAATGATACTATCAGACCATTTCACTAAAATATACCATTAAAAAAACTTTCAATTTTTTATTCCTCAAAAGTGGCCCTTAAAACGGTCATTTCCTTTTAGTGAATTTTGAATATTTGAAAATAGGATCATAGGATTTTAATTATTATTTTATTAAATCATGTAATATTGTCAATTATCTTATAATTATTTTTAGATTTTTCTTAATAAATACAAGATGGCATAATTAGGAATTATATTAGATATTATGAAATATGAATTAGCTAAAAGAATAATACCTTGTTTTTAATACTTTAAACTATATACAGTATATAAAACTAATGTGACACAAACTTGCCTGGGCCATTATGCAGAATACTGGCTGGGGCCCCAATGTACACTTAATGAATCTACTACATAAATCTGAAAGTTTTGGGGGGATTATTTTTTAACATGGTCGAATTTAAATTGAATGTATGTGGTAAGATATCAAGTTCTCTTTGCAACCTCGTTGATATTATTGCTGAGTAACTATGATTTATTTAATGAACACCTCTTATGATACATTAGTATGTAGTGATATTATCTAGAAATTGTCAATGGTTAAGATAGTCTTCAGTGAAGTTGTTAAACATCGTGCCATTCTTGTCACCAGTGAGGTTCAATGGTATTTACATATTTTTATGAGGTAACTTATCTTTTAATAGGAGTTTTGACATATATCAATTAATTTTTAGTAGTTTAAAACCAATAGCATATTTTTATATGTTAGATAATCACATTTATTTTGAATTTTTTAGACTTTTAATACAATTTTGACAGTTTAACTAATATAAAATTATTATAATATAATAGTATTTTATAAATAACAAAATAATTATTTTAAGAATACTTATGAAGACCTATCTTTAGAATTATTAATTAATTAATATTAGTAATCAAAATAAGTATATTGAATTTGTTTATATAATTCATATTTAATATATTAGTAGTAGTTTTATTATTGTTTTGAAATTTTATAAAGACATTTACTAAACATTTAGTATAATATATAAAATTATAATACATATTCATTTTACATTTATTTAATTATATATAAAAATACTATATTTTAAAATTTCAAAGTTATATATTAAATTATTAATAAAACTTAAATTATAATAAAATGTTGATAAAAGCTTTTTAAAAAAAATTTGTCCATAGAGCTTAGTATGCCTAATTTAATATTACTTAATATGTTATATAATATGAAATATATAATTAAGTTGAAATTGTCTAATCACAAATGTTATTTTTTTTAAATAAAGACATTATTATCATTTTTTCTTTTCATCTCCCCTATTTATGCATTAGAACTACTTTTAAAATTAGTAAATTATAGTATTTTACAGGCAGTTATAATACACTGCATTGCAAAAAAATAGAATTCTTGCTGGCTGTTCTTAGTAGAGAATGGAATGTGTCTAGGCTGCTAGACATAGGTGACCCCACCAAAGTACAGACACCTGTGCAATTGGCAAGCCATCCCTAAGACTTAGAGATGCGGGTCCTTAATGCAGAAGTGAAGAACAGAAATAATAGAGGCAAAAGCAACAATCCCTAGGGGTACTTGTGCAACAGCCAGGTATCACCATTTTAAGACAGACTCCATAGGTTGTGACCAAGCTTGACACAATCGCATTGAAATAGTTATAAAGACATATGAGATATTGATATAATGGTGATATCTTTGATCGATTTATAAAGCTGTTTAGCCACTATGCTTCACATGCTTGGAAAAAATATCCTGCAAATATGAAAATATTTTGTCAATTTGTTGCAAATAATGTGTTTTAAATGAAGCAGTTTGTTTAATGTTGTAAATTATATTAGGCAGATATAATGAAAAGGTATGTCAAAATTATTACATTATACTATACAGTTTATTACACTATATGCAAATAGTTAATAATGCATATAGCAAATACACCAACGACAAATTATTACAAAAATCGTGGTAAACTATTATATTAAATTTAATGGGCCTGGCTGCTGGGGGTATCGCTGCACTGCAAGGCACAGCCCAGTGTTTTGAGTCTGGACCTGTCCACCTGAATGAGATTTTGCCCCTTTACCCTATTATCTTTGGTGTGAATGTGTTCTTAAAAGTAAATATGCTAGCAGATGAGTAATGGATAGGCACAAATCATAAATGGGAAGTAGATGAATTATTGAACAGAAAATGGGTACAGAAAGAGAGGCAGATGGGTAGTGGATGAGCAATGAATGGGCATCTAATAAGCAACAATTGGCAATGAAATGGCAATGGATGGACTAAAACATTTAATACCTATTCCTATCTGCTGCCTATTTGTTGCTCATCTGTTGCTTAATTACTGCTGATCTGCTGTCTATCTGTAGCCTATCCACAATCCACTGCTGCAGTTATATATATAAAAAAATTTAAGATTAAATTTAATATTTAATTGTATATACTAAAAGTAGATAAAGTTATACAAATAAATAATTTAATGAGATCATTATAGCGTTGCCATTCTCGTTTTGGATTATTTTCACATAGAAGTATATAATTAATGTAAAGCAAATTATTATTACAAAAGTACAAAAGTTGTCTGTATGATATACTATAAATTGCAAATAAATATTATAAATGTTCTATAGATAGCATTGATTAAGCTGCATTATAATTTGATTCATGAAGTCTTTAAATAAATATTTAATCACTAGTGTTTTTCTGTTATATCTGCTTTAAACGTTGTCACTTTGATAGATGACAGTCCTGAATGAGATGTTGAAACAACCTCAGTTGACAACAATCTAGACTCTAATCCTGAAACTACTCTGACAGATAATGGTTGAGAATGGGATCATGTAATCACTTGATTAAATTCACTAGTGACTTTCTTAGATGA
>JAUYWV010126813.1:0-11377 GCA_032274565.1 Nematoplana nigrocapitula
ATGTTTATCATTATCTGCAGCGCTTATAGCTTTCTATTCCCGAGAGTACGTAGCCCGGGTTCGAACCCGAGTTCATTGGATTGTGAATCCAACGCTCTTACCACTAGACCAGCATGTAAAAAGGCGTCTAATGTAGAGAGAGTTGGCCATTTGAAAAGGGTGCCTAATATGGATAGAGTTTGCCCTTCTAAAAGGGTGCCTAATATGGAGAGAGTCAGGGGCGTGCTCAGGAATTTTCATGGGTGGAGGCCACTTTCCAAAATAAGGGCAAGTGTGTCGGCAATGCAATCATTGTCCCGGGTCCCCCATGATGTCCTATACGAAATATAGTGCGTTTACTGCTTTCTACTAGCACTACCCGACTAGACTGTAGCTAGTTTATATTTCAAGAATGAGTCGAAAAAACAAAAGTTTGTAAAAAATTGTGAGGAAGAACTCAGAAGACTATAAACAGAACGTGATTATTCAATAAACTTTAAAACTTGACAGCAAAAAGTAATAAAATGCCACATATCTCGCTAACAGTTTTCTACTAGGGTAACCAACAAACCACACGGCT
Organism: Nematoplana nigrocapitula; assembly: GCA_032274565.1. NCBI lineage: Eukaryota > Metazoa > Platyhelminthes > Proseriata > Nematoplanidae > Nematoplana > Nematoplana nigrocapitula. The sequence goes on from JAUYWV010126813.1 coordinate 560, forward strand.
AAAATAAGGAATGAACCATTCATATACTCATAACACCGTAGTCAATATGATGTTTACACAATGATTGAAATATTCGGAAAATATGATAGAGTTTTTTTTTAAAAAAACACTTTAAATGCTGCGACAATTACGCGGTAGCTACACTGAATTCCCATGGTTGCTAAGGGATTTCCCAGTGACGTCACCATATCTATTTTTAGGTGTGAATTAGATACGACGGAACTCATACTACTCGCGGTAGCTACAGTGTTCCTGCGACTCACTAATGGCATGGATGGATAAATGACTGAAAATTCTATACATAATTTCTTTTAATTTACAATGCACACCATGCTATTGGTGTTGCGATACCACCAAACACTGCTGATTAACTTCAACTGCAACAAATATTATCATCATCACTGGCTACAAAGCTTAATTACATTCTAAAATTCAATCGTCGCGCAGAAGTTATTGCGATACCACCAAACACTGCTGATTAACTTCAACTGCAACAAATATTATCATCATCACTTGCTACAAAGCTTAATTACCATTCTAAAATTCAATCGTCGCGCTGAAGTTATTGCGAAGCGATTAATGACATCGTCAATAGTTGGTGTGTCACCTCGAGGAATCTGGAGCATCAGCAGAGATTCGAAACGAAATTTACTCATCGTCGATCGAATGGTTTTTTAAGTAAGTTACAGTGGGCGCCCGTTTCACGAATTTGAGTTGTACTATAGAAAATCGACATTTTTGTACGCGTAGGAGCGGCTTGAAAGACTGCAGAAAAACTACACTTTGTGTCTGCCACCTCCATCATCTGAGTGATGAACAAAAGGGGTTATATAGTGGCAACAAAAGCCTTTCTGCTTGTAAAAATGATTTACCCGTATTGGTGGCCCGTGAAGCGAGGAGGAATTTTCGAATAACATATAACATTTCCGATTTTCATAAGAATTTTCCGAATTTTGAGTTTTCATAGAAGTGGGTGCTAGCCACCTCCCTAAATCCGCCACTGTGTCATGACATTTCAGTCATGCCTTAGAGCAAGCAGTAAAAAATAGATCAAAATTAGTACCAAAGTTGCATCATCATACAATAAACATTATTATGAATTATTTTAAAATTTGAGTTGAAAACTGATAGTTATTTAAATATAAAATTTTGTGGTATTGAATCTATGTATTTTGTATGACAATTCGTAGACAGAGAGTCCAATTTAAGAGATAAAAAAATGTTTTCCTCTAAACAAAAAAAGGGCACTTGGCACCGGGGTGGGGGTCTAGACCCCTCCCCCCCCCCGTGAGCACGCCCTTGGAGAGAGTTGGCCCATGTAAATATGAAGGGGGAAAATAGTTACCCTGACCCCCCCCCCTGGGTACGGGCCTGCTTCAAATAAAATGAAAGAGAAATGATGTACTGATTAAAAGTATTATTTAATCTCTTAGCTTTGAGAATGAGTGGGATGATTTTTTAAAACTAGAAAAAGGTTCAGCTTTAACTAAAAGGCGGAAATTGTTATTTGGTGTTATCTGAGTTGATGGATTGTTGTTCATGTGGTATTACAAGCTGTCAGCGTCAGCGGGCGAGTCGTATAACAGTGGTACATTTTGACATTGTTGTAATGAGAAACAGATGCTACGTATATGCAGAAGGAAAAATCAATAGTAAGAATCGACGAGGACGGCAGAGAAGAGGGGGCCATATAAGAGACCTTTGAGGGCTGATCATAAACCCCTGACCACCTTTCTGCATGGCAATGCGAGTGGCCACCGCCCACTACGCATCCATCGCTGAACTGAACGGCTCCGGTGCTACTCATATGTCACCGAGTACATTTCAGGTAAAAACAACCAGTTCGCCGATCTCCTCTCCTGATGGGGCTGCCAGCCCGACATGCCTACTGGCCCGCCTTCTCTTCAAGAGAGCGTGGATGAACGAAGCCAACAGACTCAGTCCTCAAGCGCGTCCTTGACTACGTCATCAACGGATGGTCCCATACACTACCGACTCCAGACACTGACCTGCAGCCTTTCTTTCGGGTCAAAGAAGACCTGTCCACCTGGCATAATGGAAAGTGCATTTGTCGTGGTCAGCGCTCTGTAATCCCCTCCAGCCTCCGCGCTACTGCTCTTGACGTTCTCCACAGAGGTCACCCCGGCGTATCGCGTTCCAAGTCGATTGTCCGCCAGTCCGTTTGGTATTCAAACATCGATGCAGAAATTGACGCACATGTGCGGCCTGAACTCCTTGAATACTGGCGGACAAGCGTCCCCGTGTGGAGCCTCCTCCGACTGCACCACCTTTTCCTACCTTTGTTTGACAGAAGCTACAGATATGTATTTATGGCCCACCCCTATATGCCCCTACCAGTCATCGCTACCTCCTCGGTGTGAATGACATTTACTCGAGATGGCTCGAGCTGATACCTATGTCATCCACGACACCGTTGAGGTCATCACTGCACTGGACGGTCTGTGGACCACCTTTGGTCTCCCAGAGGAGTTCACCACAGACAATTTCCCCAATTTGTGTCCCATGAGTTCTCCGACTACCTGCACAAATTCAAAATACACCACTGCCTTCTAAAACTTACGGGCGAACTCAATTGCTGAGCGCAACTTCCGTACCGTCGGCGACAGCCTGAAAGCCCAACTGGAAGCAAACATTCACTTTCACGAAGCTATCAGACACATGCTTACCACTCAGCGCACAACGCGTCACCCTCTCACTGGAAGATTCCTTACTGAAATCATGTTCGGCCGGCAAATTCGCTCCGTGTTGAACTTGTTGTCCCCCTTACCGTGCACTACACCCTTGATGACGCAAATATCCGTTCTCATGTACAGGAGAAACAAGCAATCTAAACAATCGGCCTACATTCACCGCAGCCGGACCACATCCACTGTGCCCATTCAGTCTGGCGCATGGTTCCGTGTCCGCCGACCCAACACGGCTCACAAACTAGCACCCAAGCTCAGTGACCCTCATTAAAAAACAAAAATGGTCCGCCCACACACGGCACGCCTCGACAATGGCACGTACTGGAACGTCCGTCACCTTGTTGTAATCCCAGACCCTCTCCACATCCGACACTGTCAATCTGCATTACACCTCGCCGTTCCTGTCGCCCCAGCATTCAACCCAAGCGGTACCCCGATGTGGATCCTCGCACTGCCACCCTGAATCCACGAATAACATATCATTCCTCTCCCCTCTCAGCTTCCCGCAATGTCTACTTCTTTATTCCTCCTGTTTTCTCTGCGTACCTTCTCGTTTCGCTTTCATGTATTTCTCTACATGTGCTTTGTTGTAACCCATATTCACATTAGACACTTATGTGCTTGGGACTTGTTCCGGACTCGTGTACACGTTTGCAACGCATAATCTTTCTTGATGTACATGTACAGTTCCTGTTTATTGTTGTATCACAACTGTTCAGTATTATGCTACTGTTTTTGTTTTTTAAGGGGAGAGCATTTAGTAACCTTACTAGTCATTATATTTTAATTATTTCTTACTGTTTGGTTGTATGCTTCTTGATTTGAATTATTAATTACAATAGTTAGTTGGTTATTTGTTTGAAATATCTGGCCAATCAGTAACGTCGTTGGTCAGTTGATTGTTGTTTGAAATATGTTGTGGCATCAATTGTACATACGAGGAAAAGATTCTAGTGATGGCAACCAATCAAAACAAAGACCACCCTATGTACACATAGCGAGTTGGGTAAAATTGAACTCTCATTTTAACACAGGTGTGGGCATCTGACCATCTGGGTACTATTTTTAGAAACAAATTCACACATGTGTAATTTAGGTTACACAGGGCTATATTTACAGAGCATTGTGAACCGACTTAACACTAGTACATAGATCTTATTACATATTTTCAATTAGTATTCCTATTATTATTCCATTGCATTTATTATATAGATTTTCTAAATATTGACATTTTAAGCTTGGTATGTATATTTTACCTACTTTATTTATATACATTTATAAATAATTTTTCTATATGTTACATTTTTTAAATAAACTAGCTACATTTTTTTATATTTATACTTTGTCTTTCTTTTCTAATAAGTTTTAAATACTATTTTTCCTTATTATTTATATTAAAATTTTCAATAACTTAAGTATGTTACTATAAGCTTTTATATTTTTTATTGTCCAATTTATATAACTACATTATAATATGTACTATATTCATTATATGCATAAATGGATTTTCTATATCCTGCATTTTTAAATGATATTTGTACAATATAATTATATGACTTGTATACTTAAATAATTTCTCTATATTTAACAAATTATAAATTACTTTTAAGAGTTTGAAACATTATTATCCCTTATTATTAGTATTGCAATTTTAAATAATTGAGTACATTACTATAAACTGAGCTATTATTGTATTACTAATTAAATTTTAATATTGTAATTACTGCAAAAGATTTTATTTTCAGATTGGAGACTGGATGATATTATACTCACCTATACCTTTATTTTATCAAATAAATGAAGAGGAATTTGATTAAGACATACTGCCTGTCATCATATAATCTTTCATGCATTTTTTCCAACTCTAATACATTTTCTTGCTTGCCATTCAGGTCTTAAATCAGTATTAAAACCATAAACTTATTTTATTTTATTCAAAACAATTTCATTGTTTAGGGTTTTTACAAATTTATAAAGATAGTGTATAAATTTATTTAACTTCGGTTATTGATATTAGTGGTTCAGGTTGAACTTAATAGTTTATGTTATTAGATTATATAACTTATTTGTGACAAATAATTTTTGTAATTCGTGTGTTTGAAAATTTTCTTTTCTTTCAGCTTCAGACATGTGTTTTATATGTGAAAAATGTAGATAATTCCACAACATTGAAGTATTGTATAACAATTGATAAAGCAACAATAAATTTACCAAGCACATTTGACAAAGCTGTAAGTATATAGTTTATTTATGTTTGGTCACAACTATTAGCTATATAAAAATAAGCAGTACAAAGTTATGTGATGTAAATGCTAGTCAACAATAAATATATTGAAAGGATTCTTTATACATTTGCTTGTATGAGATTTTATATCACATACAGAAATATTTTCAATATATTTTGTTAGGAAGCAAAGTTAGTGTGAGAAAAAAAAACTTAAACAAAATAAATGTAAAACTAAGTGAATATTTCAGGTTCATGAGGGTCTCTATTTGCCACCCTCAAATAGCCTCCATCAGTCCACCAAACATGTTTGTCTACAATGAAGTTGTATAGTAAATATCAATCTTAAATCAGTCAAAGGGCCATGTCAGATTCTGACATTGGCTGTGGCATGTCATTACACTCTTTCCTGAACACAATTCTGATGACTTTCAACCATAGATATTCAATAAATGTTCCTCAACTAGCCAAAAAAAATTAAATTTTGTCTATCTGTAGAGTCATAAGATGCAGAAGACATGATCATGATTATGTCTCCAACGACCTTCCTAACATTTTTTAAATTTTCACACAGAGCTAACACCTCCAACCCATTTTCCTTATAACATGCCTAAAATATGAACTGCTGGATTACAATGTCCCTTAGCACTTGCCAGTTGACACCATAATACATTCGTTCTTGATATTTTCCTTCTACGAGACCTTTAAGATCCTCCTCAGGAACCAGAGTTCTGCAGCCTCCAGCCGCATCTGCATGATCTTGCTGATTGTCCAATCCTTCACAGCTTGGTGTACATATAATCTGAGTAGTCTGTTGTTGTTGTTTGTTGCCCCCGGACCTACTAGAGTAGTAGGTCCTCCCCCCCTTGGCTCGTGAGGAATTCAGCAACTTGGACCGGGTTGGTCCAGAGGTCGGAGGTTGTGTAGGTTTCGTTTACCAGTCCAGATATTGGAATTCTGGTACTTGATCTGAATCTTCTCCTTGCAATTTGGTTGTTTTTAGAAAACACCAAAGTGAAACACATTTTCCTATTGATGTTCAGCCACTGCTGTATCTATACAAATTTCCGTATTTCTCTTGCGAATTGGCCAGTGGTAACACTTGCACCACCCAGATTGATTCCTTGAATTTCTTTATACTGTACTGGTGAAACAGAGTGAAAGCAGAGTAAACGAACGAAGTTTGAGAATAAAAATGAGAGCAGCGTTATTTGTAAGGGTACAATTTAGAAAACTATTTGTACAGACCCTTTTAAAATTGTGTCCTTACAAATAACGGTCCTTCTTTTTTCCTAACATATTTAACCAGTGTAAATTTCTGGTTGTTTCGTTTTAATTTGTAGTAATAGTTTGAGCTTTTTAAAATTTCCGATTTTTATCAAAACATGTTGCATTAAATGAAATTTGGCCGTTATATTATCTAGCTCTCCCTTTTATCTTAAAACTTCATTCGTTATATTAAATAGATAAAAAAGTGAAGTAGATTGGAAGCAAGCAAATCTAGAAAAGCTGTGCAGTATTATATATAATATTTTATATTATGTTTTATATATATATAGCCGTTTTCCACTTTCAGAAACTCTTGGATGTGGAAGACCTTACGCCGCAGACTGGTTGTCAGTTGGGCGCATCTGTTCAGGATCGAGCAGTGATTGTTGAATGGGGTGGTAAGTGTAGCTGGCGCGAAAAAGCCGCCAGACTCAAGCAGGCTGGAGGTGCCGCCCTGTTCATTGTGTCTAACGGAACCTACTTTATACCCAATCCCTACCCGCGCGGGGAGACTGGTCCGCCTGTTGCACTGCTCAGGAGAGATACCCACAAATATTTGCAGGTTGGTTATGTGTGAGCAACCCTATTCGGGATCACATTCTGTTTGGTTTGTTCTTGCATTTCGATCGTGTTTAATTTGAAAATCAATGCGCAATGAATTTGCTTTCTCTTGGAAGGTGAGCGATGCACAGTATTACTGTATCACGGTAAATTTTCGAATAACATGTCGCTGATTGGGGAAGGAAGCAGTGTCGATGTTTCGAGCTCGCAGAAAAGTCGTGAACAGGGGCTCATGAAAGTCCGAAACTCTCGACTCCGCTTCCCTCCCCATCAGCGGTGTGTTCTGTATATGCTTACTACTCTTTGTGTGTCAGACCGAGGTGGGCCCTTTTAACGTCGATGAGTTGCCATCTTGAAAAGAGGGGGAGATTGGTATACGGTTCTCAAAGTGTGATAGCGGTTTTTCAGTGTTTTCTTTTTGATGTGGATCTCGGTCCTTGTTGTAACTCGTACTAGTAAAAAGTGCATCGATGCTTTCGAAATGTGATATACGACTTTTAGGAGAATGAGACGAGAGAGTACATTACATAATAACAAATTTTAATTTTGTCGCATCCGGACATCATTGACTTTACCAACTGCCTGGATTTAGTTGATTCAAATTATCAGTCAATTGAGACGTATTATTTCTCGATAGAAATACCCCGGCCCGGGCCTTCGATGATAGTGCCAACGCTGGTAACCCGTACAGAGCACTTGAAATTGTTACGGCCCTCTCCGAAATGTCCCTCACTAATAAATTGGATAATAGCACTCCTTTTAAATATAAGGCCCGGAGCCACGGAAAATACCACTGTGGATATCCCATTGTTATCAGCAGTGGGTAGTATACTCGAATGGGTTATCTGTAAGGTACGGAGAGATGACTTGTTGATTAGTGTCCTGCGTCACTATGGTAGATGGTAGATTCAGTCAGGGTTTCCTACGCAGGGATTCGTTACTAGAAAACAGTGACATATTAAAGTTAATGGAGCAACTAGGTAGAGAGCTTCAAAGCGAATTACACACGTGCATACTGTATATCATTCGTAATTTGGTTCTCGAGGTTTGAATCAAATAAATGTAGATTTATTTGAAATATTGATTCCCGTGATATGTTGTTGTGTTGTCAGCACTCGGATTCTTCAGTGATTTCTGATATTGTGCAATGGTTGGAATTAGTTAGAGCTAAGCGTAAACTGACTCTGTTTATCCGAGAAATTTAATTCTTTGTTAAATATTGAGATAATTAACTCACACGTTTAACTGCACCTTGTAGCTCGTGCTCATAGTTCCTCATTTTCTCTAATGAACCACAGTCCTCCTGTGTTTGTTTGAAATTTGTTTCTCTCCAGGACGTGTGATTTGTAGTTTATCAATTTTAAATAATATTTTTGTACCACTGAAAATATTACTGCTTGTCTTTATATTCATGTATGTATGCATGTATGTTGTGTTGCGTTGTTGTTTTGTTTCCTGGATTAATGACAGCCCGATGCTTCGTGTGTTGTGACATGTTGCATGTAAAACGTTTATCGCTTGGGGGAAAGCCTACAATTAAGATTGAGCAAAATGGAACATCTGTTACCCTTTATATATAAATCGATACCAGTGTTGCTGCAGCCTGCGATTTTAATCTCTGCAATATTCTTTTGGCAAAGTCCTGCGATTTCTGTTTTTTCTGTTTACTTTCTCTTGATCGAAACTCGGTTCTGACAGACTTTTCTGGTATATAAACCATATTCAGTTTTGTTAAAATATAACATAACTTTCTCAGATTCCATTGCCTTTTCACTGGTGAGCCTGACGCCCGGTCAACGATAGTTTTCCTCGCCTTCACTTGTTGTTTACTTATTGTTTTACGCAATGGCAGAGGAAGAATGTGCTGCAACTACTTTGCTGTGAAAATCACAGTATTTTCAATGAAGATCCAGTGCTATAGTTTGAAACCCTCGAAGTAAACATGGACATCGCGAATATCACCAATGATCGAACCATGTACCTGCACGCATGATCAGATCTACCCTATGATATCGTCGGCTAGCTTCCAATTAGAGGACTGTCTGCCGAGTACGAGCCACTGAAGAGACGAGGTTTTGACCTTAGTGGACGATCCAAGTTCGGGGGTTTCCAACTCCTACTCCAAGATTTTTCACTCTATGGCGAATAACCTTCAACAGCACGCCCTCGAATTCGACAACAAGCTGAAGATAATAGTGATGTCAGAGTAATCGTCGGTTTTTCAAAAGAGTCATCTCTTCCTGAGCTGGCACTAATATCAGATGTTGCCGTGACTCTTCGAGATCAGTAATCCAACTTCACAATGGAGGCAGATATCAGGTGGACGTCACACACAGTGGAAGTCTCTAAAAGTTTTCATTCCAAAGATAATGATTGGGAATTGTTCCAGGCAATGTTAGACTTAGTGCTAGACTCAATAATTGCTCAAATTGTCTCTTGTTCCCACGGCAAACAGTCTTATTCTATATTATTTTTTGGCCAGCGATATTTTTCTAATTTTTACCTGTAGCAACACTGCGACACCCAGCTAGACCATATCTGCCATTACCAGGCATGTGATTTTTTCCTCATCTAAGCAGGATTGGCTCGTGCTTTGAAGCAGTGTTGCCTGCCAGCAGCTACGATTTTAATCCATTACGATTTTTTAACAGTTTACATTAGAAAAATAATATTGTGACTCTCTTCAGCTATTGTTTGTATGACATCAAGTGTGCTGGAACAATTCCAATCGGCTATCACCACCCAAATAAGTGCTGCAATTTGATTCTCTCTTCATTCTCACAGCTCATTGTATGGAATAGTTGTTCTGTAGTCCTGGTTATGACAATAAAAAACACTGTTTCATTGGATGAGAAGTTCGATGTCAATAATTGCCGAAGGGTATAACTTGAACATGAGGCCGAGTTAGACCACGACTGCCCAGGAAAGAGCTGGGTTCTGTCGTTCTTTGTATAATAAAATCGTTCATAGAGTCTTTAGGTGAACGTTCGGCACACCATGACTGAATCGATAAAAAAGTCAGATACGGACTCCAGTCCAACGCCATCCCGGATTCCATACTTGTTAGTTGAAATCGACCTTATCAGCGTGGTTGAGACTATTGGCCCGAACATTAGCTTCCAGGGGCTTGCTTGCTTGGTATAAGGTTGCTTGACAGCATGTTGGAATACACACAGAAGACAGTACAAAACACTGAATTATGGTCGGGTCAAATTTGACGTTCATTTATAGATGAGGGGATCTATTTTTAGAGGCTTGGGATTCTAGGGGGATATGTGAGTTTGAGTTTTATTTATAGTTGGGAGTACCTATATTGGCTGCTAAGTGGTTCTGCATGATTTTAAATTTCCCGTTAATTTTGTTTAAAGGCATCATAGTTTTATTAGCATTCGGGGCGCTTTGTCGCTAAGCTCACCTTCCATGACCTCAAATAAATCCACAAATTAATTAGGCCGTGTTATATATGGTTGTGACATGGGAATTTTTTATTTTGGGCGCTGGCAACACTGTTGAAGTTAAATGGATCCTTCTATGAAAAATGAGTGTAGAGGTTTAGGGGTGCCTTTGGCATTTTGTCTAGACTAGAGGGCTCACTGTTAGTCCGTTTATTGTTATATTTTTAATAGGTCTATCTGAATAATTTTATTCATTTCAGAATTTCGGCAAATACCAGTTGGGTTTTTATCTTCTGACCAACGACATTCCTCAAACGTTCGACGCCTCTTTCATCGTCTTGTGTCTCATCGCTGTGCTCTGCGTGGCAGTCGGCTCATATCTGACTATGCTCACAAAACGCGATTTGTAAGTTGTGTTTCCGATATATTGTACAGTAAGTAAAAGCTTGACACGACTGCACTTTTTTTTGACTGACGTCTCGTGGCATCAAGAAGATGGACTGGTGGGTAGAGAGTCTGTAATGAAGGAATTTGATAAACGAGGGATCCTTGTTCTCCCCGATGGTGCGTGCTCCTGCGAGAAAATCTTCTTCTTCTTCACTCCACGCCTTCCCCAGCGTCGGGGATGTTGGCGGGGCCAGGAACATCATCGTCCAGGGGA
>JAUYWV010126824.1:0-11377 GCA_032274565.1 Nematoplana nigrocapitula
ACATCTACAAAGATGGGCATCACCTCAGAGACAGAAGAGAGAGAGAGGGGCACTCTGTATAGAGAGGGGCACATCTAGAGAGAGGGTCCCTTTCTTCCACCGCCACTACAGACGTTGAATATAGTGGAAAATTGTTTTTTCTTGTGGGGCACAATTCCTCTCTGGCAAAATCTTTGGGGAGGGGGACGTGACCCCAGTGCTTCCCCCTGGTTCCGGCGTCACTGGATATTTATTTGTCTATGGATTTATGATGAAATTATATATTGCTACGTGAAAAATTTAATGCCCCTATAGAAAAAATGCTCAGGCAATTGCCCGCATGCCTGACCCGATCCTACGGCCCAGTAGCAGTTAATATTTTAAATACAGTGCTTAAAGTTTCGAACAATATCAAATTATACAAACATGAAATTACATGACAGTGTATCGTTCGTGCATTTTCTACCAAAAGTCACACGAAATTGTAAAGTGACGTTGAAATGACAGCCAGAAACCTCAATTGAACTGCAAAGTGTCGTGAACTACTGATTTATGAAATAGTTATAATTATATTTTTTAATTTCTCATCCGCAGTATTCAACAGTACCCTAAATATTTTGTAATAAGGTGGTCTACGACGACATCCTCATTTATTACTCCTTTAAAGTCGTTCGTCTTCAGTATTATTTGTAAAGGTTGCGAAACAAAGGCGGAGATACATGAGTACCAAGCGGAGCCAGTGCCCAGTAATAGGTAAGAAAGTAGTTATTCGACACATCCAATTCAGTAATAAACGAAGATACAATATGCCAAAGCTAAAAAAGCCTATAAACAGTCTGGATCATAGAGTACATAATTCATAGAGGTTCGTCTCCAAGGTGGTTGCTAGTTTTTGTCCAGTAACGTTTTGAGAAAGTTGAAATTATAAGTAATTTATTTCTACAAGTATACGATATAAATACATAAATATTGCACATATTTTTGTTAATACTTTAGTATATTAAACAGCTAAATAATGGAATATTGTCACAGAATTATATATATTATTCCATAAAAAGTTGTTTTTAAAACGCGTATAATGAAGGGTAGCGCCATAATATTTGGATGCTTTTTTACGTGTCATTAATTTGCCATGGGAAAAGGTAAAAAATGCAGTGCCTATCGTTGTCATTTTCCATCGATTTCATCTCTCCTTTCATTTATTTTCTCTTTAACTCATTCAAACTCATTCCATCTTCGTTTTGTTTGTTTTGGATCTATATGTTAGCTGAAGGTGACCTTCCCTCGCAACGCCCTCGTTCGGATTGCTTAAGGTGTGACGTTACTTGTCAGTCTGTAGTGCGTTGAAATTCCGTGACGTCAACCAATCATACTGTTTTGTTTCATGGAATTCCTTCAGGTTCGCGGTTATCTATATGACAGTTCAAGGTGATTAACAGACTTTGGTTAAATTATTCGGAAAACATAAATATCGGGTAGTCAAAAAGTAGTACATTTGTACACTAGCATTTTTATGGATTACTAATAGCTAAAAAATAAACTTATTTTTACACGAGTTAAGATAAAAATATAATTTACTTCGAGTTGAACCTCTATGTATTAACTACTTTATCGTCTGGACCATTCAAATTTGTATAAAGAAAGAAGCCATAAATTGGCTCTTAGTAGAGAAATTTTACATTTCATCAAACACCACAGAAATATAAAATATATAATATTTATTTGATAATTTTATTTGTGCTTGAAAATATCAAACATTTATTTTCAATTAATACACAAAGCGGAATTAAATGTTAACTGCGCGGAAATCGATAGCTTAATGTAGGTACAGATATGAAATTTGACTACATCCTGGAATTATGCACTCTCAGGTAACGTTACTAAATATCGCATTTAAATTATTGATATTAGCTTGAGTGTCGAGAGAGAAAGGAAATGCGTATTTCACCTTGAGGTGTCCCATAGAGTAGTCGGAGTGTGCAGGACGCCAGCTGTTCGTTCATTCGATTGACAATGATTGCAAAAAGAACGCCACGGTGAGTGAGATCATCGACACAGGGTGCTACGTGAGCCTCGTCCTTGAGCACCAGGATGTGGGTGGACAGGGCGGCCAAGCGTTGAAGCCGGCGTTCGATCATTTCTGCATATGGGACAAGCGGCTCTTCCATGGCAATGACTGCCGCGTCGTATGGGGACTTCATTGGCCCGCCATCACCGGTGGTACCGGAAGGCGGAGGAGCCGCTGGTCGGGCAGGTGGCGGCGGAGCTCCAGTATCTCCACCCGGTCGACCACCAGGATAACCCCTAGCAGATAGATGTCATCAATATACCGTGGCATCATATCCTCCAAACATCTTCCCAAAACTCTCTCGTGCTAAATGGACAAACCGGCTATACGTTTAAGGAAAGCTGATATTTTGAGTAGACTTAATCACTTGCATTATGTACAACATAAGTATGACGTTTAAACGTTATTATAAACTCCCTCTTGTAGTTCCAAAATGGTTCCTATAAAGTCGTTCAGTGCTGTAACACTCGTTTACAATTGTCTCCAAATGAGCTTTTTCAAAAACAATTAAACCCCCACGGGGCGACTGTAGAAGTGAACCATCTAGTATTGATTTTCAAGTTCAATTTCATAATAACTCAGTTCTATTTCGTCAGTTATGAAAATAACAAATTCAATTCGTCATCGAGAGCTCAATTAATGCAGTACATTTTAAATAACTAATTCAATTTCGTCGAGCAATCCGCTAATACAGTCTATTTTAAATAGCAATTTCTTTTTCGTCAGCGTACCTTAATTTTTAGAATAACAAAATATAATTAGTCAAAGTAAATTCAGTTTCGTCATATTATCTTTATTAAAAAAAAGTAGGGGCAGTACAACAGGTAGGAACAGTAAAAGTTGTACAAAAGCTAAACCACTATAAAAAGCATATTTCAAACAATAATGTTTTATTCTTCAAGGCATCGCTAAGAATATGTGAGGGTATGCTGATACCACTCACGACATTTACCAACTGCTATTGTTGGTAGGCCATTTTGCACGATTTTGGTGAGCATATTGAGACGAAGTTGTTGCAAAATAACATCTTTGTGGTCCACCTTGTCTCTGTTGCCAATCCATGCTTGTAGGGCAGGCTCTGTCAGTCGGTGTTTCACGAAAGCTTTGAGGGAAGAATTAGTCAGATTAAGAAAAGGGTTGTAAGGCGGTAGACGACGAATAGTGTGATTGTATGGGGAGATCACGGTAAGATGCTGCACTGTCCAACAGTATTGTTATATTTTCTCGAGGAGTAATTCAGACACTTCACCAAGATATTCTTCTAACATTATTTTAGTCATTCCACCGTTGATAATTTTCGAATGCACTAAGCCATGTCTAGGGGATACAACCAGGGCCACAGTCAAGCTTTTCCCCCGTTGCCGGTCAACGAGACGCACAGTTGGTTGTCCTCGCGGAGCTCGGCCTCTAAGTTCGAGACGTCCACACGTTGAATTATGTAAACGGAGGCTTTTCCCTCCGAAATCTAGAAATTGCTCCAAGTTTTTTGTTTGTGAAGGGTTGAAAATAAAATTCATGAGTGAACTTTGTATAGTGATCCTGAACAGTTTTAGCATTAATTTTTTGTTTTGAAAAATCCATAGTTATGATCAGTATCATCAGTTTCGGTTTGGGTCATCCGGCCCCTGGACCGATTTTGAAAAGTTTGAATCAAGGAAGCTAGTGTTTAATCCCAGAGAACTGGATCCCAACAGTTTAAAACGAATCTGCGTAAACACGATTTTGCACATGGATTTATAGAAGATACATACAACGGAAGTACACAGAATTTCGACGACTAGAGACATAAGAAAATAAAACTTTTTTTGATGTCTCATTTTTTCAAAACTTTTACGTAGCAGTGTATCTACTGTGATTCTATGAACATATTAGCTATTGATTTCATTTGGGCATGTCACAAGTTTGGTGTACGAGGTTCGGACCAAGGTCACTTTGGGCCCCTATACACAGATTTTCCAACTTTGGCCAGGTCTCACGGGCTGGCTTTTGCTCCAATCTACTCTCCGGAGGCATTCCTGGCATACACTTCTCTTACCAATTTCTCCAACGCGCAAAGTCCCTCGAGGATACAGTTCGGACCAGTGAAGGCATAATATTGGGTGGGCAGCGGCGCCTGTGTCATGCAGTGTTTCAGGACGAGAAGGAACACGAAAGAGGCTGGCTGGTAACGTTCAAGTTTAGACTCGTCATCTTTCACAAGGAGACACTCGATATCCGCCTGGACTCGGGAGCCAGCAGCCAAAACGATCCTACGTTCACCAGCATCTGGACGTGCCTCGTCCGACTCTCCACGTCCCACAATGTCAACCTGCAATGGGTTTCTGGCCACTGCGGTCTCCGCGGCAACGAGGTCGACGTGGCAACCCGCTGGTGCCGCTCTCCCCCAGACGGGTCGGATTGACTTGAGGTCAGCCAGGTCCGCGACAGCCCGACAAGCCCTGGACTACGACTGCCTGGCCTACTAGGCGGACCCGCATTGTGCCACCCACCGCGCCTGCACTGCCGACGGCTCGACCACCAGAGAGGAGGAAATATCACTGGCCCAGCTCCGCTCTGGACACTCTCCCCTCCTCCAGGCATATTTTCACCGAATCGGGAAAGCGGAGTCCCCCTATTGCCCAAACTGCAGAGGTGTGTCCCAGGACACACGCCATCTCGTCCTGGACTGCCATACCCACGCTGCCGCCCGCCTTCGGCACCTCGACCCGGGTCCCTCGCTGGCCGTGCTAGGCGAGGGCGGCCCCCGGGTCCTGTCTTTCCTCCGAGAGGTTGAGGCGTTGACGCGTCCCCCCGACCAGGAATAACAACAACAACACATATCCGCATAGATGACGTATGGATGACATTATATATTGCTCCAGTTGGTGAATGTGTGGCAACTCCCTTTTGGAGGCACGAGTGTCTCTTGCATGTTCTCATAGCAGAACTTCCGATGTTGGTCAAATCTTTCCTGGTCACAAAATGGTTGGAGACAGCGCTCACAGTGTTTGGTGTTGATTATGGAATTTTCTGTACCATGAATTTTATTCAGTTTATCATCTTTATAACTGTAATCTGGTTTAATTTTTACTGCCAACAGTATACGCTTGAATAGAATTGGCGAAATATATCGCGTATTATGAAAATTATCTTGTCTCATGCCTTACTAATTACAAGTTATAAATTATACATCTAAATTTATATTTGCTACAAAACATGAAATAGAATTAATTTTTTAAATTAATATCAAAACAAATAATAAATCAAAAAGCGTGTAAAGGTGTTAAAATTCTGAGTTTACAAAACTGTAGGTTGTTCTTCTTAAAAAATAATAACCAAACTGGTGCAGTGCAATAAAGTATAAATTTCAAGTTTTGTAGCAAGTTTAATAAAAAATAAACTACTACAATACACATAATACACAATTCTCAATCAATAAAGTCGTTGCTATATTTTTGGCAGAACATTGATTTAAACTGACAAGAATATTCGGAGGTCAGCTCACCTGTCCGAACCACCATACGGCGGTGGACCGCCCTGCGAGGGAGGGAATCTCTGAGAATCGCGTCCATAGCCGGGTTCGTCCCGGTAATCTCTGTAGCCACCACCCGCGCCACTGGCACCACGTGCGCCCCATCCGCCACTACCTCGATCAAAACCGGAATCATTGCGCGAATAGCCGCCGCCACCGTAACCACCACCGCGCTCACGTTCCCGACTACGATTGCGCGGGGGAGATCGACGGTCTCGATCACGGTCGCGATCGCGTGAATAAGGTGGTGACATGTCACGCGGGTCCCGCTCGTATGGCAGAGGACGACTTCCTCCACCACCACCACCACCACCACCACCTCCACTGAAAATGGATCATTTATGATTTGAGCATTCATAATTATTTTTTTAAATATCCTCTTTAAATGCCATCTATTAAATGTTATGTAACTATTGTATTTCTTTTTTATGTAATATATCTAGGATTTTTATCGTCCCTGTCCCAAGAACCTCCACCTCTACTGAAAATGGATCATTTATGATTTGAGCATTCATAATTATTTTGTAAAAATGTCCTCTTTAAATGCCATATATTAAATGTTATGTCACTATTGTATTTCATTTTTTATGTAATATATCTAGGATTTTTATCGCCCCTGTCCCAAGGCTTCCCGCTCGAGAGAGAAGCGATTTTTTTTAAATCTCCGCTCTTCTGGATAATGGCCCGAGGCATAAACACCCTACGTTCTGCTCTCCTTTTTCGCTCCAGCATCTCTCTCAAACTATCCTTAAACTCACTTTCTCTAAGGCCTCCGGGCCTAAGGAGATCTCCAAAACCCTCTTCTTTAACAACTTTCGGACTGTGCCCTTAACTTTTTACACTTTATCTTCAACTCCTCTTGAACCAACGGAGATTTCCATTATTCGTGGAAACTCTGCAACATCATCCCCATCCCTAAACCCAACAAGCCTGCTGACTCTCCAGCTTCCTTCAGGCCCATCTCTCTCACCTCTAACCTCTTTGAGCAACTGGTCCTCGCCCGCCTTGCTTACTTCGTTGAATCTAACGACCTCTCCAAACATCAATCCGGCTTTCTACTGTCGACTAAATTCTTATTATGGCTCAAATCATTGCCGATAGGTTCTACTCCCCTAAACCACCTGCGCACTGTCTTGCCCACCATTGGCTTCTCTTGTACCTTTGATTCAGTCTGGCACTTGACCGTCTTCACCAAAATTCTTCACCTCGGTCTTTCTCCTTGTTTCGTTCGCTGGACACAAGCCATCCTCTCGGACCGCAGAGCTACCGTCACTGTTGATAACAACAGCGCAGTAAATTCCCTTTACACCAAAGTGTTCCTCGGTGTTCAGTTCGCAGTGCTACCCTTTTTCATTGACGATATTTCATTTACCTACCTCTATCAGTGCGCATCACTCTCTATACGGACGTCCTGGCCATCTGGTCCCTTTCACAGCTCTGTGAGTAAGGCGACATCCTGAGTTCAGAAGGCTCTGGAGATCACAGAGTTCGCACCATTGGCCCCAAAAAAATTCAAAGCTTTTCAATATCGGTGCGAACCATGAGATCATAGCATCCTGGCCTAATGAATGGCACCTCCCGCTTAACCCCATTAAATGTGAGATCTTTCTTTTCTATGGCCCCTCGTTAAGTACACCTTTAACCCCGCCTTACAATTAACGGCACCCATCTTTATTTCAATCCTATTCCAACCTTTATAGTCTCGAAGATTAAATGGCACCTTTGTAAACTCATACCATTAAATCCTCTGGTGTAGATAGGTTGCACAGGTATAGGTTCCCCCTACGGGGTATTACAGTTGCTGCCGTAGCCCTGACGATACAAGTGCCCCGGGCGGATTTCTATATCCGCGGGAAGTGCTGCAGTTCCGCACAACTTTCCCGCGAGCCTATAGTAAACTGGGTGAGCCACGCAAGCCAGCGTGGTACGCATCGCCGTGGGGAACGTTCCGATCTGGCGGCGGACGTTCAGGCCTTCAAAAATTAACACTGCTTTAAAGCATGTGTTTGGCGAAAAGTGGTCAGTCCTGGGCGATGCGAAAGAAACATCATCACCTTCGACCGCAATCTTTCCTTCTGTCTGTGTCTCTAATCGGCTTCGGGGGGCCGCCCGAGCAACCCAGTCGTAAGCAGGAAGTCCTTCACGCGCAGCGGTTGGTCCTGGAGAGAAGCGAGAGACGGAGGGTGATCGAAAAGGTGAGTGCAAGCCACTTGTAGGGCTGGACAGGAGGTGAGAAGCTGGGAACAGGTGTCCTCATCCTGATGGCAACGGGGGCACTGACTGTGGTGTAGCGGGTTGAGCCTGTTGAAGTAGGCGTTGGCGAGGAAGCAATGGCCCACTCTCAGCTGGTGAAGGGTGATCTCCTCCCCCCGTGTGAGGCCATGCTCCCCTAACGGATTTCCATTTCGGGAAGCCTGTCTGTGGTGGGCCTAGTGGGGGTCGTTGGTGTATAGTCTCTTGAAACTCGCCCGAGCGTAGCCTTGGATGCAGGCTTTTGAGGTGGCGAGTTCAATGGGCTCCATATCTTGATCGAGTGCGGAAACCTCCCTTGCCAGGGAGTCCGCCACTTCGTTTCCCCTTAGCCCACAGTAACTGGGGACCCACTGTAGGGTGATGTGTGTGTTGGTCGAGATGGCTTGAGGGCTTAAGGGCAGTCAAGTCCGCTCCATCAGGCGATAGCACGGCTGGAAGGCGAAACAGCGGAGGCGCTCCAGCGCCGACAGAGTCCGTACAGATCCTCACCTCCTCCCCCAGAGGGATCGTGCTGGCCTAGAGGAGCTCCAGTGCTCTCCGGAGGGCCGTCATCTCCGCACGGAGAGATGAAGATATCCTGCCTGCGGTAGTGGAGTGAGAGGATGTTGATCCGTCCGAGTGTTGAATGTAGATTCCGCTGACTCCGCTTGGATTGCCTCCAGTCGCGGATTCGTCCGTCCAAACCTGAGTACTAGCTGGAGGGAGGCTCTCCAGGCTTCTTTACGGATGTCTAAAATCACCATCCGCCTTAAAGTCCTGAAATCCGTTCCTGGGACCCTTTAAAGAGTCTTTAACTGCAGTGCATAAAACATTTGCATGCAGCACTCTTACTTGTGCTTCTCCCGCATGGTTTCCTTTCATCTGCAAATCCAACCTTAGTTCTTTCGAAACGGCCCACAACCAAGCATGCATGATCGTCACTGGATGTTTGACCTCTACTTCAACCAATCTACTCCACCTTGAATCAGGCATTCCTCCCATTAGCGTCACTCTTTATCATTTTTCCCTCTCCACGTTCGACAGAGCTCGACGACTACCACCCTCCCTACGATCTAGTTGCAGCCCCCTCTCGCCAGCGTCTTCTGTAGCGCTCTTCTTGTCGCCATTTCTGTTTCGCATCCCATTACCCGCCCTTTTGACCCTTTTTCCACGTGATCTTCTTGGCCTCATTTCCCCTATCCCACCTTGGTCTCCCTTGACCAATCTTTTTGCGAATCTCTCTCTTTGTCTCCTGTTCGCGTCTTAACCCACCCCACCTCCGCTTTACCGCGGCCTCCGCTCATCTAGATGAGCTGCCCCCTGTCATCTGACATTGTGAACTGACGGATCGATAAGGGTTTGATGTGATATTTGTTCATGGAACATAGGTACCATTGTAGTTAAAGAATTTAAGGAATAACTCCTATCGAAGCGCCGGATACACATGGATCTATTGGGCAGCGAAGTACCAGCAAGAAAAGCTACTCCACTCCACAAAAGCAATACAATGAAGTCAAATTGGGCGCTAAGCGCCAATCCCTTAACATGACAAGTTATTGTAGAATTTTATGTGGTAAACAGTTTTGTCGATAACACACGAGTTCTGAGTCAGTAGCTTTTTTAACAGTAAGTTTTTTTAGTATGCCATCGATTGTTCTCATTTGATGCCAACTAATTTGGTACACTTACTGTAAAGCCACATTTCAGTACTATTAATCTTATTGATATGTTTTCTTTTAAAGATCACAATAGCAACCACTTGCCTTCTGCCTAGAGGTAGGAGGCGGCAACGTGCGTAGGTTCGTTTCACTACTCTTATATCCCCATATTACAATTCATTGGCCATTTTGTGAAGCCAGCACCAAAAAGGTTTAGCAGCCTAGGGTCAAGCATCGGTAGTAAAAGGATGAAGGAAAATTTCTCAGGATTAAATTATTTAATTAAACTGTCTAGGCAAAGATCAGGGAACGTTCTTTTCCTGCTTTTGACTTAAAACGGCAATAAACAGTTGAAATTCTTAATGAATCTGTCTGTGGAGTAATTTTCAGTTATTTTTAAATGCTTGCAATCGCATTGCTGGTAACCACCTAAAACTAAGGCTTCTAAGGGCGACAGCATTTGCTATTGTATCTTATGGATCTGAATCCTGGGCGATGACAAAAGGAGACGAAAAACGGGTTGGTCGATTCTTTTGAGCTATGAGCTTATAAAAGAGTTCTGAGAGTTATTTGGAACGACAGAAGAACAAATCAGTATATTTTACAAAGGATAGGTGCAAATATGACACTAAGAAGGAACTTTGGTCTTAGAAAGCCAGGAAAGGTGGGTTCGAAAAAACAATTATCCAGGAAGATACTGAAGGCAGAAGATCTAGAGGCCGACCAGCAACATTGTGAGTGAACGACATTACAACATGGACAGAAAGAGGATTGACAGCGGCAACAAGACTGGCAATGAACAGTGTGGAATGGAGTGAATTCATGAGGATCACAGCAGCGCGTTTAGCACCACCTGACTAAACGGACGGACGACGGTCTTTACTTTTGTATTTAACATTTTCTGCTTAAATCAAAACAATTGTATAGACCCCAATTACTTACCCTCGAAAAGGCTGCGGACTTCGCCTACGATCTCTATCTCTCTCTCTACCCCGGTCTGAACTGCTGGAGGCACAGATACGGACGTCCATCTTGTTCCCCTGAAGCATGACACCATTTTCTTTGTCAACAGCTCTCTTCGCGTCTTCTTCCCGGTCGTACTGGACATAGGCGAAACCCTCTTGCATCACAATATCTGTTAAAGAGTCAAATTCAAAAAATATTATCGGCATAGTAACTAATCTGTAAGGATTATATTTAATAAATGTTTTGATTGTATTCAAAGGATAATATAATTTTATAAAACTGCTAAGTATTTATATTATTCGGAATTACACGATGACAGGGATTAAATGTTTAGAAAAACTACCAGTCGATATTATAGAATTTATATTTTGCAATTATCAACCACTTATGGCCAAGGTGGTTGCAAGAAGAATAAGAAAGTATAGAAGAAATGAAAAAACACGAAATCAACATTATGGGACTTAGCAAAACAGATTGGAAAGATTCAAGAGGCTTCATTAACAATGGATACCGAATCATCTACTCAGTAGGAAAAAAGCAGAGAAATCGCGTTGCTGTAGTGTAATCTTATATATATTTGTCAAGTTGTCTGTCTGTATGTGTGTTCAGGGTGAACGGCCGGACCGTTGGTGCCAGCGACCCGAAATTTTGCATGAGTGACCCCCTCAACCCTGCGGGTAACATAGGGGGAGTGAGTTCGGCCTCCAAGGTCGGGGTCAAGGTCAAGGGGTCAGGGTCGAGGTCAAGAAGGCTAAAACGGTTTAAATGGCCGTTTCGGGTAGAATGCGGCCGGACTGTTGGGGCCAGCGACCCGAAACTTTGCACGGGTGACCCCCTCAACCCTGCAGGTAACATAGGGGGAGTGAGTTCGGCCTCCAAGGTCGGAGTCAAGGTCAAGGGGTCAGGGTCGAGGTCAAGAAGGCTAAAACGGTTTAAATGGCCGTTTCGGGTAGAATGCGGCCG
>JAUYWV010126835.1:0-11376 GCA_032274565.1 Nematoplana nigrocapitula
GGGGGGGCGAAAAAAATATTTTTTCTCCGAAAAAACTTTGTACCTATAAAAAATTTTGGACTCAGGGGGGGTCCGGAAAAATTTTGTTTTCTTCGAAAAATATTGTACATATAAAAATTTCTGGACTTAGGTAAAAACAAATATGGGGGGGGGGTGGCCTTCGGCCTATCCAATCAGAGGCCACCACTTCATAACCAAGTCAAACCAGTACGACTACCATGCATAAGGATAAGTCAATAGTCCTTGTTACGAGACGGGACTGTGGCTCATAAGGGAAAGATGGGTAAAATCATGGCTGATTGAACTTGCACACACGTTCTCAAATAAATACACTGTCAATGAGTCTTGTTATTCATCAAGCGATAACTGAAGTCATACAGATCGCCATGTATTTTCATCTTGCCATTTTAATACCATATGTTTTCTTCAAAACCGGAATAATGAACACTAGTCTGTCAAAATTAAAGCAATTTTCTAAATCGTATTTACACGAACTATGATTACAGTACATTCAAATGCTCGCAATATTTTTAAAATCGAACTTTAGATTGAAGCTTTACATATTGAAAATACAGCGGATTTGCTGCAGATATTTCATAAAATATTTAGTTACTACTACTCAGGGGGAATTTAATCGATTTATAATCTCTACTTAGCCATTGACTAAGAACCAAATTTTAAAACATTTTCAACGAAATCATATGTTTTGTTTAATTTAAAAGAAGCAAACTGTTAGAAACATAATTCTTTATAGAGTAAAACGACTTATATCTTTCTCTACATTTTGTTACTTGCATTCCGCTTCACGCAATATAGCATTTTGAAAACGTTTACTCATATAGTAGTTTTATTTTAATTGTCATCTTTTATTCCAAATGTGCAATTTTCAAAGATAATTTTAAACAATTATTCGGTGACATCCAAATTTCTATAAAACAACATATAGTAATTTTAGTTCTTCTAAATTTGACTCGTAAATTAAATTCCTGCAATGGGCTTCATGAAATTGCAGAAATATTTTAAATAAATTAAACCTTAATGACAAACATTTTTATAAGAAATAGTTTATTTATTTATGCAAGGGATTCAGTTATTGCACTGTTCCGTATAGTTTTACATACGGATTAAATGATTTCGTCATTATTTCATTTGCTTTCGCTTTGGAAACAATTCGAGCTTTTATATTTAACCAAATTATATACAATTAGAATCAAATCAATGTTTTTGGCAAAAATATCTTACGCTGTATTATACAGTCTAGCGACTTACCGATTATAAAAGATCATCTATCATTTTGCATACCAAGCAATAGAACATTTTTTTCAAGTCTCTCACCTCATTGTCCACTTCTTTAGAAAACCACGATCGACCTGTATGATGCTGAAATAGAAAAATAATAATAAGCATCAAATGTATGCTGTTTGCAGATTTTGTTTTAACAGTAATGTGCTCATAAATAAATTTTACCGTGCTTCAATAAAACTTCTGTAGCTTACACTATAATTCCCATATGCTAATCCAATGTCTATTATGTACATAACATTATATTCAAACATTTATATTCTACGGAGACATATTATATGTATTTGAAAGTTACCGGAAATGTACTGTATATATTTGTATCATAATGGTATATTTACTAATAGCATTCACAGTAAAATGACAACAATTCTTTAATGCCTCCTGCATACGTAGCAAGTCAATATTATGGATTAGCAAGTCTACGTGTGTCAACTGTGCGATGTCTTGTGAATCAGACTCGCCAATTTTTACAAAGATTTATAATTATAGTATACACATTGTATGAGGAAGTCTGAGCAAGTGAATGACTGCTGTCGAAGATATAGTGTAGTGTGCTCTATCGAAAATAAGCTAAAATTAGTCACCTCCTCGAAAGCAGTTTACGAATCTATCTGTCCGCAGTGAAGAACAGCATATATCAGTTATAGAAATCGATAGCCACATCAACGAGTACAGAAGCACTCATTTTGTCGATATTAATCGATTCACTGATTGTTGCAATATTCTCGCAAATGAGGAGTCTTCTAAATATGTCCTATGGACAAAGGAAGCAATTTTAATTGGATTAAGTAAAAGTAATGCCAAATTCAAACTTTAAGCTATTTTTTATTTTAGAGAGAATGTATAGATTTATTTTCAGAGTTATTTTTAGGTTATAAAAATTACAAAATTGACAAGACTGATACATAGGTTGCGTTCTAATATCCAAAATGGTTTAATTGATCACCACCAAGATATTCGCCAGTCAGATTACATTCAATGTAAATTGGACCAATAATTACCGCAGCAGTGGACTCCAGCCCAAATCTGCAGTGATCTGAGATCAGTTACCTATTAGTATAGATTCTTCATCACTGGGACGATCGAAACCCTAGTGGACCATTTGGCATGTGACTCGTGCGCCATTGAGTCACAAACTGCATGGACACGGTCCAACTTATCGCACTCAAACAGCTGTTGCCCTTGACATGGTCTGCATTTCTGGAGAATTAATTCACGATAATGCCTGATATTCGTGGGCACCCTGAACGCTTACTGTAGAATCGGGTAGAACCAGTAGTTTGGCGTTTTTAAAACAAACGCTTACAAGTCTTGTCACAAATACTGACGTTCCCTTCATTCAACATAACACGCTGCGCAAATAACCCATTTGTCTTGCACGCATATTCAATAACAATTGCATCTCTGTCTTGCCCAATTAAGTAATGAGCCATGACTTATAAAACATTAACAGCTTGCAAAAGTTGTATTGTTGTAACCTAAATTCTCTGTAAATATTTTAGATAAAACCTTATTTAAAAAAAATAGTTTTGTGTTAAAATTCGGCAATCATTTTCTATATTATCTATTGCCTAACGATTGTTTAAGAAATAAACCGAAGTATTGCATGAAATTCCTCTTCGTATTCCATTTCTATTGCATGTTTAACATGGAAAAATTCCACAATCTGCCCAGAGCCTTTGGTGCAGAATATCAAATTTCACTCAACAAGTTATATAGGTTATATGAGTTATTTGCTTGTGCGTGCGAAGACCAAATCATACAATCATCGGTCATGGCACACAGAAAAAAAGAATATGGCGGCTAGTTGGTGGTGGTTAACTGAAGATGCTCCGCCAGGAGAACGGGTGTAGGAGGAAGTGAGGAGGAGGGAGAGAGGGATAGGGGGATAGGCGGCATTGGATATGCGTAGACCTAGATTCCACTCACCCCACAGTAGGACTTGAAGGCCTGGCGTTGAGTTTCTCGCAGAGTTGCACTGGAAAGAAAATGAAACGAGAAAACGGCGGATGAGCAGGCGGTGGTAGAGGAGAGGAGGATTTACATCGATCAATAGAGGGAAATAAAACAGGGTCATCGGTGTAAATCTATAAATCACCCTCGTTCTCTGTCTAACATGGACACAATTCTACGTTAACTATTTTTTGTTTTTCGCAATAAACTTTTACCCACCAACATTGAAGCATCTTAATTTCTACGTATATTATGGTCCAGCGGTAAACCTTCCAGAACAGACAGGACTAAGGCACACAAGAAATGCAATAAACAATTGATATTTTCGGTTTAATCTACAGTACTTTAGGAAAGAAACATCTAAGAATCAGACAACTTGCTAACTATATGTATATGAAGTAGAGTTGTCTGTGTGTGTGCCTGGGCATCAATTTTGAACAGGTGATCCCAGAGTAAAACTAAGGCCATTTTTGGAATCACCAGGTTTCTGCGGATATTTTACCTGGTTTTAAATTAATTTAAAGTTTTTCTTTCTGTTATAAAATAACTAATAAAAATTTCAAAAACGTACCTATTTAAAATATGCAATATTTACAAAAAAACATCCTACGGTTTTAATTTACTAAAATTAAATTTGAGAGTAGTATACCTCGGAATTTATAAGGAAAATTGGTTTCATTTCAAGAGGTGACTTCTACTGTGGTTTATTCATGACTAGGCAGGTTTTAATTCCGTTAGCCCCCCTTGGGTTAACCCTGATTTGATCCAAAGAAAGTATTTCTCAACACAATTCACATCTTTTCCTTTTCCCACTGAATTATCAGAATAAATTATTTTCTTGAAAATTGGATTGTTTACTGATATTTTATTGCCCTATGTATCCCCCGAAGGAAGCCGGCTACCTCCGCTCGTTTATTACAGGGTGTTTATTTTGATAAAAAGTAATATTAACAGAACTAAAAATGTCAGAATAATCAATATCTACATAATTACGATCTTTTCTCTACTATACTCGGAAGATCGCTGCTCATTGGTGAGATAGGCGACGCGTGGAGTAATGATGATAATGCTCTATAAATCTGAACACCGGCAAGAATGTTGTTCTCCTTTTTTTCCATATTTCTGAACGCTCACCCGAAGAGTGCTCCATATGCTCTAATATTACTTATTGATTGCATAGATTATTTGTAAGCCCATTTTGTAGTTTCTGTTCCTGCGCATTTGAAGTGAAAGTCAACTGGTAGGTCTATGTCGCTGGTTTTCATTCTATATAAAAGTATACATTATGTTTAGCCAGACAACTACATTTAATGTCGTTTTTTTTTAGTTTTCGTCGAATACAGCATGTTCCCAGCTTTTTGTATGATACCAAATAGTGCCATATACGCCGCGGAAAACCGGATTTTAAATTTCTGATGAGATTCGTAAGTAATGCCATGTGCAATATAATTAAATATAAGGACAAAATTAAAACGCCTCCCATTAGGAATATACACATACGATCGATATAAAAAATCATAATTTATGCGACATCCGGTACATCTACATATTAAATCTTGTTAATCAATAATAATGACACTGCCATTTTAGTTTTCGCCTCTGGTATTTAAAAAAATTGTCAATATGAAAATGCTAAACTGTTATTCGTTATTATTAAAGTTATTATTAATTGTCACTTCAACCAAAGTGATATCATTCGTATTCTGAACATATCTGTATATGTTTATATGTAACCATTCACAATTAATCTTTGTTTCGCCAAAGTAACTGGATTACGAGCTGCTTGCATAACGTTTTTTACAAGAAATTAACTTATTTATTTAAAAATGTTAAAATTATATATTTGTTCACAGTTAACTATAAAAAGTGAAGTATTATAATGAATCAAGTTCATGAGTTTATTAGAACTTAATTTTAAATATTGATCAACATTTAATATAGTCAGAAAAAAATAGAGCGAAACCATAGATGTTTGATATAGTAGATATTTTCTTAAAATAACACATTTGTCATGACAAATTGCAAAGATAATTAGTCGGAGAAATCGTCTTAAATATTTAAAATCCAGTATAGAACAAGAAGGAACGACTGAAATCAGAGTACAAGCGTACAGCGGCATTGGAAACAATAGTAGGATTTTGTGATTTTTTCTAGAAATTATGTTATTGGTAATCGAGATGCCTAATATCTTGTTTTTTGTAAAAGGCGCACTCGATATTGTAAACCTCCCGGGTGCATTTTTATATGATAAAAGCTTTTCCAAATAAACGTTTGATATATGTTTTTTCATTCTGACAAATCTTAACAATATTTATACTGCATTAATAATAATTTTCCTGCATTAATAACGTACACGCTTTGTACATAGTCAGTAAATGTATATGTGGAATAACACATTGAGAGAACACCACGCAAATTATAATTACTAATATTACGACCTACGCATTTTTTCTTGATTCAAAATAAGAGAAAATGATGATTTTCACCGTCAAGTGGGCGACACAATGACTTTTGTAAAAAAATATACAATACAATGTGTACAGTCGCACAAAAAACGGCATAGCTAGATTCAAAAAATATATATCGTGATTCTGTTCAGACACAGTGTCGACAAAGACGGTGATCAGGCGACTTGGTGAGGGCCGTCTGAGGTTATCTCCAGTTCATGTCACTGCTTGGCTGAACTGGTGGGCCAGTGAACCTCTTGGGTGGTCCATGGATCAATGGGCAAAGGTGATTTGGACGGACAAATCTGCATTCAAACTCCAGATAAGAAATGGTCGTCTTCGCGTCTGGCGGCGAACAATGAAGCAGCTGCTGCGGAACTGTGTGCTCGAGGAGATTACATGTGGCGGTGGTTCACTGATGGTGTGTGCCGCATTTCACCAGACGGGCAAGTCAGCTGGTCTTTTTAGAGCGAGTGAACTGGCCGGTGTATCAACAGGTGTTGAAGGAGTTCCTGCTTCCTTTTGGTCCGGCAGTATGAGATGCCAGAGGGTGGTACACCCAATATTAAATTATTTATCGCTTTCCTGTTATTCATTTTCTATTATTGTGTACATATTGTGCAGATGTGATCTTTAAACATATAAGCGCATTATATCCCTTAGCAGTTATTTTGAATCTAGCTATGCCGTTTTTCTGGTACGACTACATCTATAACTATATTTGTGGTACAATGTCGTGATGTCCTTCTGTACGCTTATAACTTGAGAACGGAATACGGCAGAGGGTTGCAAAGGTCTCAAATGAACCGGCGTTTCACTGGGAGTAACATAAGCCCATTAAAAGTGCATAATTAAAAAACAGATGATAATAAAAAACATTCTACGTTTTTATATTACTACTAATAAATGTAAGAGTAGTATACCTTGGAATTCATAAGTAAAATTGGTTACATTTCAAGAGGTCACTTCTACAGTGGTTAATTTATGTGACTAGGCAGCTTTAAAGCCCACCCTTGGATTGCCCTGATTTGATCCAAAAAAGTATCACTCAACATAATTCTCCTGTCTGCGCTTTCCTACCGAATCATCAGAATAAATTATTTACTTGAAACTTTGGTTGTTTACTGATATTTTATTGCTCTATGTATCCCCGAGCGAAGTCGAGTACCTTCGCTAGTACATTATATTATAACTTTCCGCCTTTTTAGGTATGCCTAAGCAAATCTTTCGTGCAAAACAGAAGTGGCATGGAACCAACAGCATCGCACCTTGATGCGGACTCGTAAAATAAACATTTACAATTCATAATAAATGAAATTCATTGTTTACAATGGGGGCAGCCATGATGCCCAACTCTAACGCGAGCAATCATTGTGTTTGCTTGTTTTGATACGGTAATGGTAAACAAACAATTGCGATGTTATTTTGGGAAACGGGTTCTACGAAAACTGAAGTATAATATTCGGTCTTTGTTTGCACAGCTTCCTCATTCAGACGGATATAGCAACAAGGATTATTGATAGAAAAGTGGGGAAGATATAGGAAATTGTTTGGATAGAAGATGGGATAAAAACTCGGTGACATTTCTATAAAGCTTTTGTGAAGAACTATGAGACAACTGCTGTTTACCACGAAAATTCCCCAGATGCTTGCTGCGTGCAAAATTAATCAGACAAACAGAAAATCAATGGGGAAAAGACAGTCAAATATTTTTACCGTTCCGGAGCGCTGCAATGGAAACGCGACAATAATTTATTTAAAATAATAATAAAAGATGAATATCAAACGATTGCAAATGAGATATCTTTCACATATGCTTCACTTCACCAAAAGTAAAAACTGTTTGTTGTGTGTTTACACTGTTAACATGTACGTCACCACAACATAACTACTACTACTACTTTCTTGGCTGGTGATTCGCCTTTATAGAACTACATTTCTTCTATTTATTTATATTCACTGAAACAAACAAAAAACTTTTAGACTTTTAGAGAGGCCATTTCTGGAACTGTCAACAATTCATCTATATTTAATTTGGTATCATCATCATCATGCGGCGTGTCGTCTCCGTTCCGAAGGTTGGCAACAATGCCGTGCCGTGTCTCTCTTCCCAGCTTCCCTTTTAGCTTCTCCAATAGTTGCTGTCCTACTTAAATTTTTACATCGTCACCCCATGTTCTTCTCTGCTTCGCCTCGCTTTCCTTCGAATGAGCCTTCCAATATTAGATAAAGCCAACTTCCGCTAGAACTTCTAAGTAGATAGCTTCTTCAAATCTGTGTGTTTCTTTCTCTGAGGCTTTTTAAAATTCTTTCTTTAGTTCCCATGATTTATTTGCAATACTTTCTTTCGTTCTAAACCTTTTCAGTCCAACTGATCTTCCGGATTCTACGATAGCACCGGTACTACTCGAATGCACTAATTTTGTTGTCAATTTCATCTGATGGTAAAATACCGGGTGTCCCAAAAACATACTATGTTGCTCTGGGTTCACTCCTTAGACGGATATTACTGTAATTTAAATGAATAAGCGATGCTATCAAATCGTTTGAGTAGAAATTTCAAATTTTAAGTCCTCAAAGGTGGGTTTCGAAATAGTCAGTTTTGGGAGATCAGGGGATGTACAGATGAACTTTTATTTGACACCATTCGATCCCTCTCAAACCTTTGATTAAGTAGCACTGTGGTGAACGTTTATTTCGGCCTCTTGGTTAAACTACCACTAAAGGCGTAGTTGACCGCCCTGATATTTTAGTAGAGTCCTTAATTCATCACATATAACATAAGGTCGGAAAATATGAGAAGAAGAGATAGCGGCCCAAACGGTTACTTTGTCAGAATTACTCCAATGCCACTCAAATAAAGGCTGGTTACCCCAATTATGGCAGTGCCATCGATTAGCTGTACCGTCAGTTTTGAAGGTGGCCTCATTAGAGAAGAAAAATAAATCCAGCTCACCTGGAAGTACGAGGGCGAAAAGGATAGCAGATTAACAAGGAAACACTTTGTCAAAATGAGTTACTTCCTCCATCGAGAGAATGCGATACGGACGCAGTTTCAGTGCGTATTTTTGCATATACGGTGTACCGTCGATTTTGATAAGTCTGTGTCATCGGCACACTGTCCGATCGAGCATGGTGTCTGGGGATCGGTCATTCTTCTCAACACACTAAACGCAGTTATTTCCAGTAATAGCACCTTTTGGCCGACATCTGTTGCCTTTATCGTCTAGCAGTATTGTACCTCTTGTTGTAACTTTGGTAAAAAATACGATGTACATCCATAGTCGATGTCACTGGACAAAATTCGTTATTATTCTTACACAATGTGTCAAATACTCGAGTAGCTCGATTCACAGACTTAACCGCGGTAAAATAAAAATAGATAATCTTCACAGCTTGTAACGTGTCAAATTTCATGATTACGAATTGTGAATCATTATCATTAGTCCGGTTGCGAAAATCGTGCTGCGGTTGTCATCACGATTTCACGCCATCGTTTGCGGTCTTCGGCCAGTCTTGAAGCTGCTGCTAATTTCCCATCGGTGAATCGTAGAACGTCGTCTATCCATGATGTTGCTGGTCTCCCCTTCTTCTCTTGCCTTCCATTGATCCTTGAATAATTTCTTTCTCAAATCCTCCCTGGTGGATCATGTGGCCGAAATGGCGAATCTTCCTTGTTGCCATTTGTTTCCGTAACTCCAGCTCGCTCCCGATCTTGTTGAGTACCCATCTGTTTGTTCTTCTCTCTGTACAAGATATTTGTAGAATTCTTCTATATGACCACATCTCAAAAGCATGAATAAGATAGTTGAAATTACAAATATCAGTTGACAGGAACAGGCAACAATACTGAATAATTAGTTTAAATTCAGAATGAAACTTACAAAGTTTCCTCGACCGTCTACCACATGCCATAAGTCCCAATACCCCATACGACATGTACTCAGTGACATATATGTTTTAGTTAAACCCCTGTTGTCATACTAATCAGTTGATTTGAAATTTCAGACGATTTTTTCAATAAATAATTTTACTTAAAAAAATGCAAATGCTTTTCCTGTAGCAGAGGGGTCTGGCTGTAAATTCTAATCTTTCCGGCCCAACTGTAGTACACAACTAGTTTTGTCCTGATTGGGACTCATCAGGTGTACGCAAGAGGAGGCGAACGCGGCTTGATCTACTACTGGCAAGTCAAGCCGAGATCTACGAAAAAGTAATTCCACCAGAGCGAATAAATGGCATCACGCATTGATAAAAACACATTCGGAGGAGTTTGTACAGTATAGTTTCCCAATTCGGAAATTATAAATTTCTATTTAATAAATAATTATAATACAACTTCATAGGTTTTTCGTATATATGGTATCTATGTAATTCATCATGTATAAATAATGTTTGTACACAAAACTTTCCAAGCGGGATGCAGTCAATTCTCACGTGATATCACCACCTTAAACAGGCAAATAACAATACAAACCAAGTAGGGTATATGACAACAATTACAATCAAGGACTAGTGATTCGATGCATTCGTTATCATTCTGCTGGAAACATAAGGGCATAAATTATATCACAAATGCTCCGTTTTTCTAACATTTCATTATTGCAAATCTCGCAAGTGTTTTTTGCAACATTTAAATTTTATTTACAACGCCTATATTCCCATGTAACTAAAGGATTAAATTGTCAAAGTAGCAATTTTCCGAACGAAGCGTGTTGAGTAGCTCTGAAAGCAAAAAAGCCGAGCTCAAAGCCGAGATCAAATTTCCACGTCATATTTAAATTTCACTTCCATTAAGCCGCAGCACGGCTGTATCGTCACGTTAATATCAGCAAGAACCGCACGAATGCTATATACAATTCAGCTTCCTAAACCTTTGTATTACCATCACATATACGAGAGCATTTGATAGGGATATCGCTTTGGAAAGGTGCTGTTAGACAAAACCTATAATGAACACTCAATGAGTACCAAGTCAATAAAGGTTATATAAGTATGTAGCTACATATATAGTTATAGTAGTTATTTTCTATTTTGAACCAACTGAATTAGTAAACAGAGGAATCAAATAGAGAATTTATAAAATAAATGCACATTTATTCAGTAATACTAATTTATTTATTTATTTAACCATAAATGGACGATCAAACTAGTAAAACGGAAAAGACATTATCAAAAAGCCCAATATTCAGTCAAAATTAGAAAATGCTCGGTTCACATTCGATGTTGCATGAAGAGTGTACGAACGATACGTAATAACTATATTTTCGCAACTAGGTTGAAATGTAACGTGGTTTACCCCGAGGGGGGGCACTAGGGCGAAGCGAAGCGGGGTAAAATATGCAGAATAATTGATGCAATTTAATCTATATATATAAAAAAGAAAATCTGTGTATGTCTGTCCCATCCCCCGAAATGAGCTTGGCGGCCGGACCGTTGGTCCCACGGATTTTGCATGAGTGAACCCCTCAACCCTGCGGGTAACGTAGGCCAGGTTTTGTTTTGATTGCTGGCTTGATTTGGGCTTGGGCCGGGTTCCCAGGGTTGCCCTATAGGATAAGCCGTAGAAATTTGAATTCTGCAGTAGCGGGCAATGCAAAATCAATTATCTATATAGTAGTAGTTGCAGTCAAAAAAATTGAAAACACTTTTACTAATAATCGATACTACATAA
>JAUYWV010126846.1:0-11376 GCA_032274565.1 Nematoplana nigrocapitula
GCATGACTTACGTTGTCGAAGGCCTTGCTGTAGTCGATAAATATCACGAAAGCTTGGCATTCTTGTAGACCGTGTACATTATCCAGTAGTATTTGCAGGGTAAAAGCATAAAAACCATTCTACTTTGAATTTCTTCTCTCTGTGTTTATTGAAATTTAGGGAATACAACTTTGACGTTGGTTTGAGATTCAATGAAATACGATTCTGTGTCAAGCTGTTCAACGAAAATTCAGTAGTGCTGCGCAGAGTTCATCTGAGCGTATCGAGACGACAGCCTGGAATCCCAATGCCTAATCCAAGGTCGAGTGAATATCTGAAAGTTTGCGTGTTGAAACAGGTATGTAATGTTTTGGGCGTAAACACATATTCCAGAAAACTTTCGTTTTGAAATTATTTTGAATGCAATTAAACTGCCAATACGAGCATTTATTAAGTTTTCACACCACACAATTATAATTGCTTTTCACGCAATTGTAAATCTCCTCACCATAATGATGTATTATCGGAATGTGATAACATGGACAGCTTCCAAAAATTGATTACCTGTTTGTCTCTGTTTTTGTTCACTATCTCTTCAGAAAACCATCAATCGGACAAAGCTGGATATACCC
The DNA here is from genome assembly GCA_032274565.1 of Nematoplana nigrocapitula. Taxonomy (NCBI): domain Eukaryota; kingdom Metazoa; phylum Platyhelminthes; order Proseriata; family Nematoplanidae; genus Nematoplana; species Nematoplana nigrocapitula. Next base: position 612 of record JAUYWV010126846.1, read on the forward strand.
CCCCCTCTTGAATCGCGGGGCAGTTCATACACTATGTGGTTTTTTAATTTTCCTACCGTATGCGTATGGGTGTCACAGGTTCCGTTTGAAGCTTCGTTTTAGGCCTTTTTGAGACTGCCAAAACTATTCGTCTCTTTTATACCTGCTCTTGATATGCGATCTTAATGAACTCGCAGTGAAATCACAACTGACCACATTCATATTGCGTTTCCCATTATTGATCGATTTGCTGATTGTTTATAACACCTTCTACGCAAAATCTACAAATTTGCATTACTGATTCGAACGAAAAATGCCACATTTGTACATAACAGAATCATGAAACATACTGGAAAATTCCACAACAATCGATTATATTAATAACGACAAACAAATATAATCAATAATTTACAAATATGGATCAATTTATTACTTAATGAATGTACAAGCAGACTTGGAAATTGAAATACATTGAAATTATAAAGTTGACATAGTGATTGTAATTCGCAATAAAATTGACAAAGAAAATGTAATCAACTAATTAATGCCTCCCAGTCACTGTCTGCCAAGAGAATGAAAGCGCATCGAAACGCACACAAAGCTTGCATTAAAAGCAACTGCGCGCCAACGTCCGGAGAACAAAACTGCAAAACCAGCGCACGGCGCACTGCCTGTCATCAAACAGACGCTGCACGAATATCTCAAAGCAAGCTTCAATGAAACACCAGCACAGCGCTTCCATGTAAATGGTGACATCCTTCTATTTGCACATTTATTGAAAGCAATATTTCTTTGGTTACATTCCGAGCTAGAGGAAGCGTTCAATATTATTAATTGTGTTCTGAAATATAGGTTTGCTCAGAGAGATGAACGCATTTATTGGTTCCAGCATCTGTTCACTGCATGCAATGCTATGCCCTAAACACAACTTTATTATTCTCAAATTGTTAGACTGATTTAGGAAATATTTCGATTGAAAGTTTATCTGAATTACTTGCAAAAAGACTGTTTAAGAATAAAATGAATAAAATATTATAGTGTTAAGAAAAAGAAAAAAGAAGACCATAGCTAATCCCGTTAATTCTTCTTTTGATTATGGTTTTTCTATTTTCACAACATAGACGTTTCATTATGAAATATTTTGAGATTCAAGGGTATTATACTATTATAGTCTCTAGTGACATTTTTCAATTGTAACGTCCAACTTTTGTACTGTTTATCTTGGGAAGTAAAATTGAATCTCTCTCTTTTTCATAAAACACCATGCATGCTGGCATATCTATACTTTCAGAATTGTGGATTTCGCTTCATTGAAAAGGAATCATGTGGTTTGCATAATTGTAGTGCGCAGTTTGCTTCGTGGCTGCACTTTATAAATCACGAAGCTGAAAAGCCCGTGTGCAAAAGCATTCTGAAAGGTAAATTACAGCATATTATTTATCGAATGTATCGAAGTAGATAATAGTTTTATGGCACCGCAGATTAATTTAAGCACAAATATAATTTCATAGAAATTTATCTTACGGATGCCCTAGTTATCCATATAACTCTGCGATCCAATACCTGTTAAAATGTAAGAGTATACAGTAATTTATGGTAATAATACATAAACCTTGAATAGACAGATGAACAATATTGACGTTTAGAGTTTACTATATTGTACCATATTTAATAAAAAATAAGTTTACACACAAATGTATATGAGTATAAAATACAAAAATAATTAGAGTTAAACTTCAAACATTGTAATAACTTAAAGATATTATCATGAAGAAATGACTTCTAAACAATATAAGTTAAAAGCAATGTGGTAATACCCTTAGAGGGGCAATTCGTAATAATTTTTTGAAACATGTTTTCTTACATAGTGAAAAATATTATCTTATTATTTGTAGCTATTGTAGTCCATAAAATGTTAGTGTACGAATGCACTACTTTTATCTACCCTATGAGTAATATATATGTTTTCCGAATAATTTAACCAAAGTCTGTTACTGATCTTGAACTATTATATAGATCCAAATCGGTCCCCGTGAACCTGAGGGAATTCCATGAATCCATGAAACAAAACAGTATGATTGGTTGACGTCACGGAATTTCAAAGCACTGCAGGCTGACAGTGACGCCAGAACCAGAAACGAGGGCGTTGCGAGGGAAGGTCACCTTCAACTACATTGTAGCATATAGATCTAAAACAAACAAAACGAAGATGGAATGAGAGTGAATGAGTTATAGAGAAAATAAATGAAAGGAGAGATGAAATCGATGGAAAATGACAACCACAGGCACTGCATTTTTTACCTTTTCATCACAAATAAATGACACGTAAAAATGCTTCCAAATAATATGGCGCCACCCTTCATGATACGCGTTTTAACAACAAAACTTCAGAGAATAATATCCGGGATAATATTAATTTTTTTAGCAGTTTAATATACTAAAATATTAACAAAAATGTGCAAAATTTTATGTATTTATATTGTTTACGTGTAGAAATAATAATAATTTATTTTATTGCAATAAAAAATTACAAAAGGCAGACCAGAGGCTACCCTAGGGCAGATCTGTCTGGTCACCTAATAATTTAATAAATTATTTATACTTTCAACTTTCTCAAAAAGTGACTGCATAAAACCTAGCAACCACCTTGGAGACGGACGAACCTCTATGTATTATGTACTCTATGGTTTCTCTATTTAAACATTTTAAACGTGTATCACATTACGATTTGAATGGGAATTTCAGTGGATAGCCATTATATGACCTCAAACAATTTCTTCGTTCACTGACTTATTTTACTAAAACTCACTCTTCTGGTGAGTTTCATTTGATATAAAAGAAAAAACTGCAAATAATGAAAAACCGTTAGATCTCAGTGAAATTTAATGCGATTCCAAGTGATGGCTATGCGTATAGGTGCAGAAAGTCGATTGCCTCACTTATTCGACGACGGGGCGCACCCTCGACTTGATCCTTTCCCTGACAGACGTATTGATTCGGTATCTAGTCTGTCATTTCTCTGATCAGTCATCCTTTGCAATGAGCTGTCTAAAATTGCCACAATGAATTATGTCTTCTTATCTGTCTACCCTTCCCTCCTTCTGCGTCAGATTTTCCTTTCCAAATATAGAATGCCCCCCCTTTATAAAGAAGTAGTAGGCAGTATGGATTGATGTTGTACAGGTGTCTGGGACTGTCGTTGCATCTCGCGATATTATGCACTGCGATAATTATTTAAATGAAACATCATGTTGTCTGTTCATTTTATACTGCACATAGGTCGTATTTAGACATATAGCAGAGTTTAAGGGCATTGTAATTGGTGGCAGTTTAGTAAATAATATGAGACTTGCTGAGGACACAGTCTTAATAGCAAAATCAGAGGATCAGTTGCAGAATATTATTGATAGAGTGAATGAAAAAGGAATGCTGTTTGGAATGAAAATGAACGTGAAAAAAACAAAACTACGGTAATTTCCAGGGAAAAGGAGACTAAAAGAATTAAGATCATGATCATAAGGAGTTGTAACAAGAACATAGTTCTGTATACTTGGGTCATCTCATAACCGAGGATAAAAAATGTGAGAAAAAAAAAAAAAGAAGAATTGAGATAGCAATTGAAGTAGTTTCTGCAATACAGTACAAGTGAGTTGCTTACATCAAAGGAGTTATATATATTGGTATACGAGATTGGGATTGGTGAAATGTTACAGTTGGTCATCTATTTTGTATGGCGTGGAAACATGGACGATAAGTAAACTAATGGAGATAATGTTAAAAGCTTTTGAAATGTGGTGTCTGAGGAGGATGCTTCGAATACCGTGGAAATGGAGAAAAAAAGGTGCCTCTGGAAACGAGTACAAGAAAGCAAACTGAAGTATCTGGGTCACGATCTTCGTCACAACTCCTTACAAAAGACGCTGTTGGAAGGCAATGTAGATAGAAAAATGGGTCGAGGGAGGCAGAAAGTCAACTTGGATGAGCAATATCTACGAATGGACGGTGGGATGAGCAAATGGAAATGCGCAAGATCGGAAGAGCTGGCGATCCATGGCAGCCAACCTCTGAGACGGAGATGGCACTGATTGACATGTGGTTTTCAATTTCACCAGAGTCTGGCCGCTCTTGTCTACTGCAAAACCACGATAGCTCCTGATCCCGCCTGCTGTGTTCTTTCTTATAGATGGTGCGAAGTTCATTCGGTGCAAATATGAATATGGTTTTAAATCATATGCCATCTACTCAATATGTAATTCTCCTTTCCTCGTATGAATTATTGATTAGCATGTACAGGTATACTGTATTAGTTTCGTAATTAACATTTGTGACTTTCGTGCTTTCTCCTATGAGACAGTTGATCCTGAAATGGATGTGGGTGCGTTCTCACTGAGTGCCAGGCTGGATATTCGATATTCCACCACGAATTTATTTTTGTCTCAAGAATTACAGTCTCATTGGTTATGCGGTCCTCGTCATCCCGGGAAACCTTACTTTTCAACCGGGTAAAAGTCACGATCCCGGAGACTAACCTCCACAAGAACCAGTGCACTGTACAGAGCTATTCTGTACGAATATTAAGTCCTTAAAATATTTTTGACTGAATTCATACAGTATTGATCGTCAAGGTTTACAAAAAAAACAATAGAGTAGTAAAAAACATGCCTCAATATTTTGATGAACAGTTGTTTTTGTAGAACAGCTTCAGCTATTCCAATATATATAATTTTTATCTATTAACACAGAAAAGTATAGTACACGAAACGTTTTTCCAACCTTGAGAAATGCCAAAATTCCAGTGTCATCGGCAGACAAACAAGCTCAGATCAGAGTATTAAATGTTTTCATGCAGACGTTTTGCCTTGAAGAAAATTGTATATTTACAATATTGGATTCATCAGTTTAGGCAACTCGACACAAACGCGCATCCCAACTTTTTTATTTGGTACACAAAGCAATGAGCGGACACCGAGGTGTCTTTATCTAGACTCACGAGTAAATTTCAAGTTGGTATGAGGCGGAACATAAAATGCAGCAGTCTACATTGTATTTAGTCGATATAGGTACGGAAATAGTGCCCAACTCACAAAATTGTTCGTCGCTGGAATCGTGGAGGCCACAATTGATGACACCGTTGCATCTGACCTCATTGAAAACACAATAGCGGGGTAGATCGCGACAGCTCAGACCGGACTTATCTTTACACACACGACCCCCTGCACACTGATGCCCGGGACAGTCGTCTAAAAGAAATGATGCCATCATATAGAATAAGAACAAAAAATGGACAGGCATAAATCCTCGTGCTATGCCGCAGGCCATCACTAACCTCCGACTGCTTCCGTATTTACAGCTGTCCACAAGAGATGTATGCCCTCATCATCGGCAAGCCCATTTTCTCCTGTTGCGTGTCTGAAATAGCATTGCAATAAATATTTCAGATTAATAAACATTTTGTCTATTGAATCAACAATTCTCACAACATTGATGATATGGCAAAAATCTTCTAAATTACAGACTTTACAATTATTTATGTAGTTGAGCGTACTTCCCGATTAACTATAAAGGGATGCAAATAATTGTAAAGCCAGATTGTCAATTTACTATTTGAATTGCGATTACGTATTTCTCAGAATTCATGTACGTCTGATTGACTTTTTTCAGCATATTTTTATATTGTGCGATATTTCCATATTGTTTTCATTTAAAGCATCATTGAACCATTACAATGCTAGTTTCCGGTTTATATTCTAGTTTTTTAATATCTATTTTGTTTGAACACCTTTTATCAGCGGCGTAGGAACACTTTCCGGATTAGAGGGGCCAGAGCGCAGGGGGCTCTCCTGAGTTTTGCAGGGGTCTCTTGATTATACATAATATATTTACTCTAGGTCAATTTCACTCTTTTAAGGTCTTATGGGTACAAAAGACACTTTATTTCTTTTCGATATTTTTTAATTATCATATATTTACCATTACACAAACACCAGAGAAGAAAGAACTTAATTTATCATTACTTTCAACCAACACAATTATGAATAAAAAACATGATATGCAATTTTTATGATAAATTTGAATGCAAATATAGAGGAGCATACATTCAATAAAAACAAAAGGGGACCCTTTCCTCTACCGGACCTCTTTTCCTACTGTTCTCTAACAGAGAAAACCCCTTTTCCTTATATGGGCCTCCCGCCAACAGAGGGCCCCTTTCCTAGGTGCTATGAGCTTCTTCTAACAGGGGCTTCTATGATGCTATGGCAGATAACAGCTCTCCTTAGGGTCCTACACCAAAAGGGGCCAAAAAGGCCCCTGCCAACTCCCCGGTTGCTACGGCCCCTGCTTTTGTAGCACATTTTAAATTCAAAGTTTACTATATGTTTGCATCTTGTTCCTAAAAGAATATCTTTGTCGAAAGCGTTCAAATTCTATTATTTTGAACATGATTACCTCTGTTCCAATATGGTCTGTGAAAACTAGCTCTGTCCACTGTTGATTTAACAGTATAATTGAATAAGCAAAATTCATGTCTCATTGAGCCTGATAACACAAATGATTCATGAATGCAACTCGATACTTGTGGAAAAAGTCACGATATAAAACGTCAAAGAGGAGAGACATTACTGACCCGTGAAAACCTTCTGATCTACAGCATGGTATTGGTGTTAATGGGTGGATATCATTTACCCCGGTGATACGCAAAACATTGCCGCAATAACACTGTTTTAATTCCGCTGATAAATCAGGTATAGAATACTACTCATATGATCAATGAGTTATGAAATCGTCGTTAACGTAGGCTGTTAACAACATCCGACAGAAAGTCGAGGATGCCGTTTCCATCTCGTACAGTCCTATAGTGGCGAAGACTAGAGAGCCTATATAGGATTATCAGCAGCTTACAAGGACAAAACTTCATAGGTCACTTATTTCTTCGGACTCCCATTCCTAGCGCCGGAGGAAGTAGAAACATGCTTTGTGGAAGATTTGTATGCAATCTGTCCTGACGATCATTGATGCTAAGCTTCGAACAAATAATGCAGCGGAATTCTTCCATGCAAAGTACAATGCCGAATTCTACCATCATTCATCAAACATTTTCAAGTCTTTGACGTGTTAAAGAAATTTCAATCAATAACCAACATAAAGAAGAAGAGCGCTGATCGTGGAGTACCGTGCATGCGGAATGGCAAAACAGCTCGAAAAAGAGAACAGATTACGGGGATTGAGGCGTCAGTATGATAATAGTTATCTTGCACGATTTTATTTTATAAAAAAAAATGATGGTTTTCTCTGTAGATCGTAGGAACATTTCCCGTGACATTTTTATTATGACATATGTATTCATTGTAAACTGTTCTCAGTTTGAAATACATTTATATATTGTAACTAGAGTAGTACACTGATGCTTTTATGCTATACTTATTAAAATTTCATATGGCGCAAATGATAATACCATCGGTGTTTTTGGGCCAAATGGAAAAGACCAGTCAAGCCATGTTAGAAATCTATCTAGCACTCAAAGTACATCGTTCGATTTTATACTTTTGAGGAGAAAAATAAGCTGACAGCTGGCGTCTATACGTGGTACATAACTAGTTCAGCATTCGTCTATATATCTGACGCAGGCGTCAATTCCTGGTAGACACGTGAGTTGAAATGTGGAGAATTTTCGAAAGATGGTGAAGGTGAGGTGGTTCCAAAAGGTCAACAACGAGAGGGTCCTAGAGATGGAAGTTTCAAAAAAAGAGCTTCTGAACAACATCAAAACAAGGAAATTGCAATTCTGCGGTCACATTCTGCGACATGAGTCGATAGAGAAGGAAGTGATAACCTAGAAGAATCGAAGGTATGAGTATACTACTATATAACATGAAGCAGAAGTCTGGACATTGGGATAGAATGAGGAAAGGACTTAGAATCAGCAGTGATGAAAATTTGCTCAGAAGCATTAAGGGAGTGACGCTAAAGGATATTACCAGAAATGAAGATATCAGGAGAGATATAGAAATAAATTGTATCAAAGAGAAAGTGCAAGAGATAAGAATACGTTGGTATGGACATGTAGAAGGGATGAGTGAAAACGGCTATGAATATCAAGATCAAAGGAAAAAGGCCGAAAAGAGGTTATGGTTGGACAACATCAGGAAGGATATAGACGGTCTTGGTATCACGTAAGACGACACTCAGAATAGAAGTCTCTGCAGGATGAGAACTAGGGCCGCCAACCCTGGCCAGGGGGAGGAGGCGTATGAAGAAAATGGAAGATTAGACATTTAAAATAAACTGTATACCTACTTGATAAAAAATATTGGTGTATCCGATAGAATTTCCTTTTCCTGAGATGATAAATCGCCACAAAATTCATCAACAGGGTCTTGACCTCGACCCGGATAGCCTTCATAGATGGTCAAATATTTGTCTATACAAAAATCTAAAAAACATAAGATGCCAAAATTATTTTTAATCATATGAATTTTTCAATAAGCATTATCATTTTAGAACCAAATCATTGATTTTTTCTTGACTTATACACAGTCTATCACTGCCAATTTGTGTTGAGTGAGCCGACTGATTTTTTTATGAGCTGCATGACGTGATTATTCTACTCTGCAAAAATAAAGGTTTTTCAAATGTTTTTTCAGCCTCAAAGGGTTTTTCAATAAGAAGGGTTTTTCAAAATTCTGCAATAAAAATGGTTTTACAAGACGGTTTTTCATTTTAAAATAGTTTTTCAACGTCGACTGAATGTCGAAATTATTTGGTCGCATCGACGTCGACTAAAAGACGAATTTTGACGTCGAATCTAATACGTCGAGTCAATGTCGTATTAATCGCTTGAATAAAAATAATTATAGATAAAGTGAAAGTTTTTCAGATAAAGTTTTTAAATCGTCTCGAGACGGATGGCCGAATGAGATAAGACGAATGAGATCAGCAGAAATTTCGATCCAGAGGGTTCGAGCCTACCTCTGCCGAAAATCCCCGAATTTCTATACGATAGATATGAACTCAATTTTTCATGAATTTTAAATCAATAGTAGGCGCCGCTAAAAATTAATAAACGATATTTGAAAATGGTTTTTCGTGAAGAATTATATTATATAGGATTTTTCGTGAAAAACCTTTCGTCTGAAAAACACTTTTAAAAACCTTTAAAGGTTTTTTTTCATTATATGGTTTTTCATGAAAAACCACCAAAGGGTTTTCTGTGGGCACCAAAATGAACAACCCATTTTTGGGCTATGAAAAACATGTTTTACAGAATATACACGATTACGACGATATACCGACTGTCTGTCTATCACTAATACCTCTTACTTCCAAATTGTTAAAATGGTTTGCACGGAACTCACGTTCAGTGCCATCCGCTGCTGAAATAACATTTACAGAGACATTGGTATCGTGACTGAGTGGCAGTTCTTTGTATGAGCGGCGTGTACATTCCCAATTATTTTCAATTCATACAACTATAAATTTTCTACTCTTTTCCGGATCGCTCAAATCTTCCGCATAGGTGGGCCGATCATACACACATGAGTAATCTCTATCACCCATCTATCATCGGCATCGAGTAAAAACGATTTCCACACTCGCTATTGCACCAACCGTTTCGTTTGATAACCTACTGTAATTACTGTAAATTACATTGTGTGCTTAATTCTGATGTAGAACAATAACCTTTATTTGTTCTGCAATCAGAAATGTGTTCCTTGATTAGAACGATGACCGCTTCTCTGGCCGCCCCGATCTACACTATTTCCTCATGGCTAGCGCTGATAGATTGTTTTGGATCAGGCGCCACCCCGTTCAGAGGAACCGGAGCTCCAGTCCAGGTTGATATGTCATTCGACCATGGTGTTGACGGTCACCCGCTGGGCCTTTTACCTTCAGTAAAGCCTTGGATGATCAATCTCTCCAAACCATCTCTCCTGATTACGTATCCAAAGTACCGATTATTTTTTTCAGTCCAATTCTCTTGTGTAGGGTCATGTTGGCACCTATGCTGTCTAGAACCCAGAGATATGATCTTCTATCTCCCTAACTTACTCGCAATAGCCTTCTATATACCTACATCTCAAATGCATCTATTTTGCTTATCCCTATTGGTCATTGCTTAGTATTCACTATACCTTTGGATGCAATGGCGAACGCTGTAGCCCTCAACTGCCTCAGTTGCAAGTGTTTACTAACGTTGTTACTCTTCCAAATGGTGTCCAATCCTTGAACAGTTCCGAGTCATCGTCAACCTCTCCTTATTCCTGCGCTGCTTCTTTCCTTGGTGTTGATTGTGGATCCTAGTAGACAAATTCGTTGACTTCTTCTACTCTGTAAAAAATAGGTTTTTCATAGTCCAAAAAAGACTTTTTCATTTTGGTTCCCACAGAAAACCCTTTTTAATATAGTTTTTCACGAAAACCCCTTTTCAATATAGTTTATTAATTTTTTTAGCGGCACTTACTACTGAATTAAAATTCATGAAAAATTGATTTCATGTCTATCGTAGAAATTCGAGGATTTTCGGCAGAGTTGGGGCTCGAACCCATGCAGGCCCTCTGGATCAAAATTTGTGCTGGTCCGCGCCTTATCTCGTTCGGCCATCCGTCTCGCGATGATTTAAGAACATTATCTGAAAACTTTCACTTTATGTATAAATCTAATTTTTCGAATAAATAATTATTTTTATTCAGGTGATTAATCCGACGTTGACTCGACGTTGACTCGACGTATTAGATTCGACGTCGAAATTCGTCTTTTAGTCGACATCGATGCGACCAAATAAATTCAA
>JAUYWV010126857.1:0-11375 GCA_032274565.1 Nematoplana nigrocapitula
ACTTGTTTTTGAAGTCGACCAAACGAAGATTTGTGATGTCGGATAAAGACGAAGGCATAATGACTACAAAAAAACAATAACACAAAAATTCCCAAACTTTTTCCCCTTTTTTTTTTTAAAGCAATATATTCAAAATGCGGGACATATCTCTACTTTCGCGGGACACGCGGGACAGCCTCAAAAAGCAGGATTGTCCCGCGAAAAGCGGGGCAGTTGGCAGGTCTGTAATGTTTTGATTGTCTGGCACAAATAACCAATGAAATACTCACGTGAAATACTTTTAACATAAAAATATTGCTTTAATATTGATTTCTATAGATTATGCTAATATTATAAACATACTTGTATGTTTATAATATATATTTTTTAATTAATGATTATAATTAAATATAGTTTATTTGAAAAAGAATTATATTTCATTTTTTAAAATTATTTTATATGTTTTACTATAGTATAGTATAGTCTATATTTATAGACTATATATAGATATAGTATATAAATATAGTTATATACAAAATTAATTTGAAAAATATCAAAACTTTAATAATACATCTAGAAAATAATTACAAAAAATAAGATTCTATTGATTAAATTTCATTTTTATCATAATAAATAAGATATGGACATATATATAACAGCAATAATAAATAATGTACTTGCATACTGACTAATCTTCACAATTATATTGATGGGAAAATATAACAGTATGCTTGTGTTTCAATATTTATAAAACTGTGTGTCTCAATGTAAATTTGTTTATTTTGAGGCACTGTTCTAAAGTAATTTTGACATAATGATAATGTCAGAATTTGAACGACAAAAAATAGTTTTCTTGATAATTTTACAACAAAACAAAATTCAGAAACTAAAGAAAGCAATCATATTGATAAATAACTTAACTCTAAGTTGTGAATTATGTATCTATATCATTTACCATTTATTTCGTCAAGGAGGCGTCGTCTATGCATGTTTCGAAAAAAAATAATTTTCTTTGCTAGACTATTTAAATTTTGTACTCTTATTTGTTTCCTTAACCATGACAACGTTTCAATTGATAATTTAAAAGCAAACAAATAATTAAAACGTTGAAACATGGTTTGCATAAATAGGTTTTATTTGAAACAAAAAGTGATATTATTTAGTATACTCTACGAACAAAATGATGAATAGGTTATGCATATGAGTATAATCATAAATTGAAATATATTTTTATACTGTATTGCATTGTATCCAATCCAAAACCAATCCACAAATTTCCGTCTTGCTGGCTTTGCTCTACAGGCAATTGTGACATCTCGAAGTCTCGCTAGAAAAAGAAAGCAAGCATTAAATACCACAACATATACCTACAACACAGACCATCCACACTTGACCACAATGATCGATGCAATCAATACACCCATCTACCAAGTCACCACAATTAAGACCTCCCTCGAAATCTCGAGGACGACCTCACTCTCCAACTCTCCTCCAATCGTTTTTAAAACCTTCCTCGAGTCGAGGACGACCTCACCCTCGACGTTTTGGGGGAAGACTCGAGGAAGGTTCAAATCTCCCTTGAACCTTCCTCAACGGTCAATTACATACATTTCGATTAAGGAATTCCACATTATAAGCATTAGGCGCATGCAATTAAGAAACAGGATTACGCAAATCCAATACATGCATACAATGAACGAGAATTTATGTCACGATGTCGTTTTTCACAATATGTGGTATTTTTCAACTTTTAACAATAAATTTTGTAGTCTACAAAATTTTACAATCACTTTATTTGCTTCTGAAAAACACTTAAATATATTTTTTATATAAAACAACACTCCTTCTGAAAAAGAAATATAAACCTAAATATGAAATATTTTTTTTATAAAGTTTGAAATAGGCATTTTTTTTATAAAGCTTAATGCTTTATTTATTTATTTCATATTTTACTGATTAATTTGTTATTTTTAACTTTCTAAAAATCTTTAATAAGGATTTTTTAAAAAAAATCAGTAAAATATAAAATTAATAAATACATTATAAAAAATTTATCAAAATATATTTTGCTTATATTTCTTTTTCAGAAAGTATTGTTTTATGTTAGTTTTTATAGGTTTTTAAAATATCTTTTGTATTTTATTTTAAATCAATTTATTTATTTTTAAAACTTATTTTTAATTTTTTATAAACTTTCCTGATATATGTTTTTAAATTAATTAATTAATTTCTGTCTAGAAGTTTTATTTTGACTTTTTTATGAATTATGCTGGCATTATTTTCTTATTAACTACAAATTTTGTTAAAATTTTAGACATTTAAAATAAATTTTCTCTTTTGATTTCCTTATAAATTTTTTTAAATTAAATATGCCTTTTTTATTGAAAATTTGTATTTTTGTATTACTATAAACTGTATAGTATTAACAGAATATCTTCCAAACACCATATGGTGTCATCTCACTAAGCACTGACAATTGGGTCAATGACTTTAGAGCAAGTAGCTACCTCTGTTTCCTCTGAACCATCAGGATTTTGAAAATATCACCCACAGTTTTTTCATTCATTTCATTTTTATTGTTCTCCTACCAAACCCCGAACTATTCCTCAACTATTCACACATTCTTTTTTCTTGACAAGCTTTTAAAGTCAATTTGTTTCGCGTCTACTCCTCTATAATTAGAAATTATAACGAAACCCTTCGCAAGGCATCATTTTTAAAAACACCGCGTTTTATTTCGGTCAATTTCATTGGTTAAAAATTGTTTGGAGGAAGCGGTTCTATATAGAACTTATATTAAAGAATAATTGTATTTAACTTACATTACAACAGGGGGAAGATAAGATGATTAAAAAAATGACCACAAACATAAAAATAAAAAGAGGCATTGAACCAATAGCGATATGTATAAATTACCGTAGTTAAATAGTTCGATTATAGCGTGGGACTATGTTACTAAATATAGCAAGTTATATATATATATATACAGTCTCAAAGGTAGGGCTAAAATGTGTTAAAGTCTAATGTTAAAAAATATAGATCATTGAATTAAATATTGTAAAATTTACGCAAATATATTTAACAAATATAACACAAACGATATTAACTTCAACTGGTTTTCATAAATTTTCACGTTCAGATGTCATAAAAAGAATAGCATATTACTATATATAAATATAGGTTCTCTTGTAATGAGTGTCTATCACGCAGTAAAAAGAACATAAGGGACCTTCTACAATTTAACACTCCTTTCTAACCCTTTATATAAGTTTTTGGGGTCCCTCGATTTCGTTACCCGAATTATCATATTATTCCAAACTCATAGTGCCGATTCAAATACAGTATCTTACTAATTGACTAACTATCATTTAATTATCAATATTGCAAAAGACAAATAATGGGTCTATGCAGCGCATAATATTTCAGTTATATATTTCGGAAATGTAAACTACATTATTGTTTATACACCTAACAAGTGTTTATAGATTTTGTTGAAGGTCAATCTTCACTTTCCCGTTTGACAAACGAGTAGATGACGGTTGTCAGGTAAATTTTGGAAAAATCCTACTCGTGTAGTTTGATATAGTTTTAAATTGATTTCATTGTGTTCATAATTGGAAGATACTCGTGTCATATTATTAATCTTACGTTAAATATTTTTCTGCTGTTTTTAGTATCATCGACATCAGTCATCACAGATGACATCAGCGTATTTGTTTATAATTTTATTTTTATATCAATATTGACAATAGATTATGAGCATAACAATATGGCCAAAATATATTTTATTTCATGTTTATTCAGGCATTCCTATCTAATAGTGTCAGAAATTTTATTTATAAATATTTTGCCATTTGGTAGAAATTTTAAAAACTATTAATATAAATATAATAATATTGACAATTGTTGTCATGTTGATACTGTAGTAATAGACATAGTATTGTATTTATATATTAATATATAATCGAATTGACATTATTCAAAAGACAAAAAAGAAGAAGTAATATGAGTTATCTTGTCTTTGACAATACTATGAGTATGACAGTATAAGAAGATGAAGGTTTTGAGGAATAAATACAAATCTAGCTTCAAGTTTAGACCTGACTTTGGTCTTAATATTAATATTATTTATTTTAGGAAAAAGAATATGTGACCTAAACTAGACCTTAATTCATTCAATTTTAAAGGGGTAACAGTATGTGAACTTTTATTTATAAAAGCTTCTACTAGTTCTAGGGATTTAGAATTATGAAAAGACCAAAGGTTCATGACTCTGTCTATAAGTTTATTTTTATGCCTATCTTTAATAGGTAAAAGACCAAGGTTAGACAATTTGTTAAGTTTAGAAATAAAAACAGAGAATTCTAAAAATGAAAGACTTTCTTTAAAAGACATTTTGACAGAAACCATGTCCATACCCATATCATACCATATATAATAAAATTCTAAGTTTAGATTCCACAAATTTAATATAGTTACATAAGATAGAGTCTTGAATATAGTCTTAGGAACTTTGATAAAAGAAATTGAGGGCAAATATTCAGATATTACCAATCTTTTAGGAATTTGATATATTCTTTAAGTTTAGATGATTTATTAGAGCATAGAAAATTGATTGTCTGGAAAGCATGTTCCGACTGACTGCTCCTATGTAGCCCCAACTTGAATATATAAAATTTTAAATCCATAGTACTCAAATTAGTTTAAGCAACTACTAAAATCTAATATAACTGACTAAACAATGATTAAAAACATGACTCATCACTAATTACAAATGGAACCTTTTCAATATGCTTATAAACTACAGTAGGTAATAAACAGGCCTGAAATGGCCAAGCCTTATGGGTAATAAATGGCCAAGCCTTAGTTATGGGTAATAAATGGCCAGGCTGTGGATAATAAACAGCCAGGCTATGGATAATAAATGGCTAGGCCATATAAATATAGTTATAAAGTAATAAATTGTACAATTAATAAAGTAGAATATCATAAACTTATTTCAATTAATTTATTTGCCATTAATTATAGTTGAACTATGCGCCTGAATTAATTTTTTTCTTCAATCAAACAAAATAAGTCTTTATTTTAGCCTGTCCATTTATTACCTACTGTCTTATAAACAGGATGATAAATGCATTCATCAATAAAGTTTCCCAAAACTCTAAAAGTATATATATATGAATGAATCTCCTTCGTTTGTACTTTGTTGTGATGATAATATAGTTTTTGTAAGGAGAATGATTTGAATAAGAACACAAATACAAATTCTATGAAATTCATGTAATTGTTGAAATGTTTTTAATAATATTACATTATCTTGATCAACAAATTAAAAATTGAAAGTAATCAAATATTATAACAATTAATAAATATATAGAAATTAAAACATAAAATTCAAAAACTCAAAAGAAAATCTAAAAATACTTTATTTATCCAATTGAGCATTTAATTTAGATTAGTCTCTTTTAATATAGAATGCTTTAGAAATAATATGGAGATCAAAATCATCCTTACAACTTGATAAAAATTTATAGCTATTGATACCATAAGAATTGGAACACTAAAAGCAGGTATGTTAAGTCTTTTATTGATACCAAATTTGGTAATTATATTACTAAACTTCTTAATGTTAACTATGCTACAATTTCTATTCCTTATATCTAAAAACCTTCGTTCATTTTTAAAAAGGCTCTTTGTAATTTATGTAAGTGTCTCTTTTCCAAGCCTGCTTATATTGTCTTTGATAGTTTTAAAATTCAGAAGTATTTCTTGCTTAAGTATAGAACCTCCAAATCCTTGAAATCTGATGTGGTTTACAAATTTTTGTATCAAATTGATCCTGACCTGTCTTACATTAGCAAGACAAAATGCCCTATTATCAATAGAATAAAGGAGCATAAATTACAAAATTCTGCTATTAGGGACCACTTGTTAACTTGCCTTCAGTGTTCCAATTCTTATAGTATCAATAGCTATTGATTTTTATCAAGTTGTAAGGGTGATATTAAACTTCGTATTTCTGAAGCCTTGTATATTAAAAGTTAACCTAAATTAAATGCTCAATTGGCTAATCAAGGATATTTTTTCCTTTTAAATTATTTTTATATTTTCTTCCGAGCCTAAATTCTGTGTATTAATTTCCATGTATTTATTAATTATTGTAACATTTGACTACTTTTAATTTTTAATTTACTGATGATTATGTGATATAATCAAAAATATTTCAACAATAACATGAATTTCATAGTATTTTTATTTGTGTTCTTATTCATTTTATATTTAGTGATAAATTCTATAAATAGGCACCAGTATATGTTTGGTTTGTATTATGTAAGCTTAACTGTAATTTTTAGAATTTCATAAATTATTTTCAATTTCTTCCTTTTCTATATTATTTTCTCTTATGGTCCAGTGCATATATAACTTTAAGCTATCAAAAGATAGCAAAAGCAACCTGCTCATGCACTGACAGACAAACAGGCTATGGAAGCATTAGGTATAGTACGCACAATTATTTCAAAAACTGCCAGTCTAATAAAATCAGTTTCCTGTTCTAATTTGTTTTTGCTATTACTATAGAACTTTTCATGTGTCTAACAGAAACATATACATTATGTGCTAATGATGCTTGTATTTTATCTAACTAGTAGGATTACATGTATAGTGTGTGGCTATAGCAAGTGTGGTTTGTTAAGAGAATTGACAAATAGATCATAAGAAAGTCTGACCCCGAAAATTAACAGAGAAAAACGTGCATAAATGAATTTTTGTTTATCTGTAGCATATTGATTTGCCATGCAGCGCATAGAGTATCCTTACAAGCATCAAAGTGTTACGTACGCTCTACCATTGATCAATGTAACAAAACTGACAAACATCAAACAAACAAACTTTAATAAACATACTGAACAGAAACAGTTTTCAGATTCAATTTCGTTATTAAGACAATTCATCTGTACTATATTGATCTAGCTTTGTAGCTAGCAGCTACTCTAGAATTAAAATTAAGAAATTCTATGAGTATACCATATATTGATTTTCAATGCAGCAATCGCCTACAGCAGAATTCAAATTCCTGCGAATACTGGAAATCATCTATTAGCATGGTGTTTTGGGTATTTTCTGATGTGGGCTTCTCAATTAGAAATTTTGCATCTCGTGGCTATTTTTCCCATGTTACCCATTGGCGTAGCATTTTTTTGAGTCATGCAAACCGATCAAGAGAGTTTGGAGATAAATACCGGTCAGACATACATACATACATTTATCTAATTATAGATAGGATAGCAAGATTGCCCACTATATATGCTTTTGAATTCTAACAGACGCATCGATAACCTACTCGCTAATATCATCATTTATCTAACTGGGATCAACAAGAATACGAGAATAAATCAGCTTGAGTAATTATAAGTTTAAAATTACTAAGTTTATATAGTGGTTCTCTTACAATTTGCACGCGAAGCTTTCATTTGCATTGATTTTTCGACTTGGTTAACATGTTCAAACTTTGAATTTGTTAATCGATTACCGTACTCTGTTCTTTCCGACCAGTTTTCACTCAATATTAGCTTTCTTCAGATTGTCAGTAACCCTACTAAATCGGAGGAAAGTCAGCAAAAAGCCAACGATAAACTTAATCGTGTCAGCTATTCTTGAGTATAGGAAATGATTGGTATTGATTTACTAATCAAAAGAATACTTCAAGTTTAAATAGAAATCGAGCAGTATATTAAGTAGTCAAACTCTATATATAGAAGCTAAAACGTGCAATGTAATCCACATACTGTAATAAAAGGCTATATAGTATAATGTCAGCGCCCTAATGGTTGTCGGTCAAATTATAGAAGTTTTGAAGTCGAAATCAATTCTTCAGTTGTTTATATGACGTGACGGAATGTTGAGTATTATCTATACATACGACCACTTCGGAGAGCACATGCGATTAAATGTGAGAGGTACATCAGCCATTTTACGCCGCTGAACCTAACTGATTCATGTCAACTACGCATACCGTACCCCACCTGCATTTGAAAAATTCGACTGATATAGAATAACGATGAAACAGTTGTACAGTAGATTACATACAATACTATTATAGTGGACTCCTTGCCTCCTGCACAGTGATTTATTTACCTCTTATTGTGCTGCTTTGATTTTGGTTTTGAATAGTGTCGGTACACGTAATGAACGTTGTTGAAACGACTTTAGACGACGAGACTTTATTTGATGATTATTCGGAGGATGGTGATTGGGAAGAGAAAGATCCAATACGTGAGTTCAGGACGTGTCGAAAGATTTTATTTTACATAATTTGGAGGAATTGCAATGCTGTTTAAGTTATTTAAGTCTCGTTTGGTCTTATACTTTATAAATATTACCACATATTTATTTGCGAAATGTTTACAAACAAATTTAATTACCCCTTTGCCGTTTACTCTTATTTTTCTAAAGGGAAGAGAAATTCTATTTCGTTCGCATTCTGCTAACCTCAGTCGACCAACGTATATGGCATAAAACATATTCGGAAGATTGGTTGAAACACTCCCCGCTATGGTTATCTTAAAACGCATCGTTGCTATCTATGGCCAGTTTTCCCCCAGACATAGCCTAATAATTTAACATTTAGTAGTTTTCATATCAAATAATCATTAGATTTGTCTACCAGCTGCAAAACAATAACTGTTCCCCAATGCATCTTTGGAGCTAGCATTTTGGATCTCACTTTTCAAAATTCTAGAAATGATTTTTTGAGAAATTTCTGAAATTCTGTGTATTCTTGTCAACGGATAGTTGGCGTTTCAATGATCAACCCTCTGGGGCATTTTCTTGTAATTTGTTTTGGGCAAGACTCTGCAAATAAATTGCCGAACACTTCTCACTTCTCATATTTTCTTAAAACATTTTTATGCTTATAGTAATCGACTCTTCTCACAAAATGGTATCTCTCAAATATTTTCATAAATAAAAAATATAGCTAACATATTTTTTCTATTGATGACAACTGTTGTTGACTTGTTGTTGTTCACCGGGTCTCGTCACGGTAGCCGGAGTCCCCTCAGACACGAGTCCACCGACACGGATTCCTCTGAGAGGCCGTACCGGCAGATACATCTCACTTGGACATACAAAGTGTCTCAGAAAGGATGCCTAACAGTTTAATATCACCCAGATGAGACTGTGTGATTAACATATAATAGAGGTTAACGTCAAACCTCATTCAAACGCTACCCAACCCTTTTACAGCATTATGCGCCTCATAAAGGTGGTCACAATTTAACCAAACAGTCCAACTTTCACAGAACACCACACATATGCCCAAGTCTAACCAAGATGTCCCGAAGTCTCATGTACTCGTACCACCACCCAGGGTAGTCCAAAGACACCGTGTGCGTAGAAGTACTGGGGATTACATGAATATTCCCAAGAGATGGTGATCAAGGGAGGTGAGGGTTAGACTCTGCAGTTATTTACGAACCCTCTAAATGACTATCTGAAAGATGTTTTAAAATACTCCATAGCAATGTCACATGTCAGACTATTATCATAACATCGCAACACCATAACATCATAACAGCTCAATTGCACCTAGAAAAAACATCATTTAATATTGTCTGTTTGGTTATCAGAGGACACATTGTTGGTATCCCTGAATAGCCAAAAGCGGAACTAATGTTTTGGGATGGGATCAGGCGGCACCCCCGTCAGAGGAGCCGGAGCTCTCGCAGATACGAGGCCACCGCCATGGGACCCTCCGTCAGCACAGACAAAGGCGGGACCACCGCCCCGAACGCGCGCAGCCGCGGGTTTAGATGAGCAGGGCATACCTGGAGCCAGTGCTCCAGGGTCTGCTCATCCTCTCTACAGTGTGTGCAAGTCGGATTCAAATCCGGGTCTATACGGGCTCGGTACGTTGCGATGAAAGCCACAATGACAAGGGATCCATTGCGGGACAACGGTGCCTTCCAACCGCATCAGAGGATCTACATGCGACCAATTCCTGGTTGCAGAGAGATGTCCTGCTGCTCAGCGCAGCTAAGGCAGACCGGTTGTCGGAGCAGATCAGGTACCGCCCACCCCGAACCTCGGTCGTCTGCCAATTCACCGCCAGGCCCAGTGCTGTCACCTCTCTCGAAAGACGATGTGAATTCAGCAGTGTTGCCACAGCCCATTACAAAATACAAAATCGCAGGCCAATTTGAAAATCGCAGGGTTAAAATTAATTTAATCCTATTTTAATATACTACCTTTTGAAGCCTTCGGCTCAGCATTGATTATTTTATTCGAAATTGAATAAAATTAGTATAGACTTCTAACTGACTTATAACGCTATTGTCAATCGATTAGTATTTAAATTTTTAAAATATATGCTATTTTGTCAGTCGTATTCCAGGCATAATGGCTAAGCGGCAGTTTAGTGGAGAAGTAGATGCTAATGAAATCTTGTCTAAGAAATACTGTAAGAGTACTACCTATGTTGACGGAGTAAATGAAAGAAGTCTGAGGAAGTTCTTAGAGCACAAAAATATGTCAAAATCTGTAGAAGAACTAAGCAAAAATGAACTCGACGAGATCCTTTGCGATTATTTTGTGAGTGTTAGAAGAAGCAGTGGAGAAAAATATCAGAAACAATCATTGGACGGAATGCGATACTCCGTGAATCGAATACTAGCTAAAATTCATGGTGCTGAAAAATACGACATCCTTTCAGACAAGGAGTTTTCAAAGTCTAGAGAAATTTATGTTTCTTACTGCAAGACACTGAAAGCTGAGGGGAAGCATATCGTGACTCATTACGAAAATATTCCAACTGAAATTATTAGGTCGATATTAACTACTCTTAAGCCGGATACGCCAGTTCAGCTGCAGTTAATATGCTGGATGATGATTATGCTTTATTTTTGCCGACGAGGTGGCGAAAATTTGCACCTTATGTTGAAAAACACTTTTGGAGTGAAAGTGAATGCAAGAAATAGGCGATATGTGGTCCAATTGCATGATGAAGAGACTAAAAATCATAAAAACGATGCTGAGGCTTCAATCGGTGGTACAATGTTTGAACAGCCTGGAAATCCACTTTGTCCGGTTAAAATATTTTTATTATATACTGCTAAACTACATCCAAAGTGCGACAGATTATTCCAGCGACCGAAAGATACGTTCACTAGTCAAGAAACTTGTTGGTACCAAAACCGGCCACTCGGAAAAGCAGCAATATCTAAATTTATGAAGACTATTTGTAAAATTTGTGAAATTCCCAAGATGTACAGCAACCATTGTCTACGTGTATCTTCCATCAATATATTGAAAAGCAATTTCTCTGATTCTGATGTAATGGCAGTCTCAGGCCACAAGTCAGTCGCTTCTTTGAAGTTATATGAGCGAACTACCAATGA